>QFFB01002006.1:0-16116 GCA_003316465.1 Ramaria cf. rubripermanens | reverse complement strand
CCTACCATGTGTGTAGAGTTGCTTGCAACATGTATCATGACTTTGTTCTAGCTATGTGATACTATGACTTTGCATGCAGCCCATGTTTGACAGACTTTGTGTGTGACACTAAGTGACACTAAGAATGCGCAAGGATTTCAAGCAACAAATGATTTATTTATAGGCCCGCTTGTGACTACAACCTTGTCATTACAGTAGAAGTAGATGCTGTTGTATATGAATACACATACATGCTTCCACTGTATTTGAGAGGATGTTTCCCACAGTAATGTGAATGAACAAATTCTCATGGTAATGTATAAGTAATTTATTAACTTTCATAGTCAGTTGTCCCATAATGTATATGTGCAAACCGCAAATGTATTCACTTTCCACCTTGGAGAGAAATCACTGCATTTTACAGGTTAGTGATTGTGTCAGGAATATGCACCTTGGCCACATGTCATAAGATATGCCTGTACATAATCACTGTGTTCAGAGCAGTAATATCTGAAAATGAAATGTCACCAAATGTCCCTGAGTGACACACCTGTTCAGGCAATGCCAGATAGATGGTCTATTATGACCTTAAATGATCCCAAGTAGATAATATATACACCCCTTGTCAACTTTGCAAGCAGCCACAGAATCCAGATTCTCAGCTAGACCCATTAGCCTGCCAATTTGGACTAATCTAGTTCCTGAACAGTCAACCTTGCCAGGGTATTAAGATTCCCGACCCGTTACAGCCTGGGGTAGCCATGATCAGGAGGTTTCAACTTAGAAGAATTTTGATTCTCACCTGGGCACTCAACTTATATAGCTTAGGTAACTAGATTCTGCCCTATGCCCAATAGACCTAGGCTCACATCTCAGCCTCCAACCACAACAACCTCACCCTGACCATCCACCCTGCCTCAGGATAATCAATTAGGGTTCAGAAATCAACATCAGATAATTGTGTGGCAAGATTGCTAGATCTAGTGCCCTTCACAAGTAAGTTGACTCTGCATGTGAAGCATACCAGTAGGCACAAATTATCCCTTAATGTAATCCATCTATTAGACTAGGTGTCTAGGTAGTATACAACATTTCAACATGTCTTCTCAACAAGGTGGGCCTCCCTTGGGACATTGGGGCACCCCCCATGTGCACAGCTACCAATGCTCATTGGTTCTCAGTTTTTCACACTCCTCTTGAGGCTATGTCACCTTCCCTGCTTTCAGACCAACATTAATAAGTTGAGAGATTTGTGCAAGGAAGCTACCAGCAGAATGACAGGCTGGCTCAATCTGGGAATCATCACTAGGAGGGCCCAACTTGTGATGCTCAGGTGTGCATACATGATCTTGGTGTGCCTGACTCATTAGTGATGATAGATCAACTTCTGGACTTAAGGAACATGACATGGAACTATGAATAGGCTGTGCAGGTACCAAGGGAGCATGAAATGGAGTAGCAGAACTGCCAGAAGCAGTAGGTTTCTTCAGTCTCTTCTAAGATGGTTTAAATCTTACTTGCTTGCACTGATGCTGTTTATGCTAGCACCCTCTAGGAGATTCCATTTCATTATAAGCAAAGGATGGGATGGTGTGTTGACATCATCACTACTCAGTCTAGGATTGATGGGGATAGTGGCTAAGCTGGGCTACAAGTATATGTGAGTCATATGCAATAAATTTGAATAAAGAGACTCACCTGGTTTCAGGGCCACAAGGTAGCTTGGGATCTGTATGCCCACTGCCTGTTTGTTGTGTGGGGTCCTTCATCCAACCAAGCACCACAGAGGCTGCACTGCGTTCTATTCCTCCACATTTGCCTACTCCATGGCCTGCATTTTCCCTGAGACATTGTTTCTACAGCTGTGGCCCCTCTCTATTACCACCAATTTCACCTGCTGCTGTATTGGTGCTGGCACTAGCTGTGGCTTCCTTCTCCTAGATGTAGGTGTGTTTCTGGTCAATGTTGAACAAGGCCCACAGATGATTGATATACCCATCACTGCCCTTGGGGGGGTAAGGCTGGGGATCCATGGTGGTGGAAGCCAAGGTGTGGGTACAGTAGCATAGATCGGTCAATTAACTGTTATTTCCTATAATATTAATATTTAATATATATTATATCCACTTGTATTCAGGACAATTCACAGCTAGCTATGAACGCAAACAGCCTGGGACAGATGCCCATGCAGGACTTCTTGACCTCTGGATAGTCCAACTACTTAATTATTCTCCAATTCCTAGATAGCTTCAAGTGTATCCCTGTTCAATAATCTGAGTATATGGGCTGTCTAACTCTTGAGCAGTTTATTCTTTAATTCCAGTAAAGTGTCATTCACTCCTATTCAGGATTTTGGACAGCTGCTCTATCTACAGGCCTTGACAGGTATGTACATACAGCCTTCCTGTTAAGACCAGGGTCTATGCATGGGACCTCAGGCAAGCTTGGAGTGAGCTTGGCCGAGGGGATCAGTAAGGGCTTGGCTTCAGCTTATATGCTGTGCCATCCACTAGTGCACGTGCCCTTAATTTCAGAGCGAGGTCAGACAAGAGGAGCAGGAGGACTAAGAGGGAAGGGAGCAAGAAACTAATAAGGGATTCAAGGGGTTATCTAAGTTGATTTCTGACTGAAGAGCGAAGTACATGTAGCACGAGACTTATATAGATAACAGAGAAACAGGGTTGGATGGAAATGACTAGGAAATCATAATAAAGCTCAGGGATGGATAAGAATGGGGTTCGGGCTCGGGCTTGGACTACTTTGGGATGGGCTTGGATAAGGTCAGGCTTGGAGTACAGGCTTGGGACGGGGTTAGTTACCCAATGGGGTCACCAGATATCCATGAGGGACTGGATCACAATACTTCCAGAGATGATCCGACCTTCAGATATTGTTCCCTTGAATGCAGTGAATCCTGGGTATCCCCAACTCTGATGAAGGAGGAGAGGCTTCTGTGGTCTTGGATATGCACACTGTTCTGAAGGGTCCTTTAGTCAACCCTGGTATTATGCTTGGATATGCTCAAATATCTCATATGCTATGGTATCTTTTTGTTAGATATTGTGGTTATGTATGTTGTGATAAAGAAAATACGAAAATAATTATAAAAATATTCATTTCAATTCATGCTTAGTCCCAGAAGACTAATGCAATATTTGGACATTTTATTGGATATTATCTAGAGACTAAACACCTGTAGCAGTTCAGACACTGCTGGACCATTCACTGGCCCTTTAATGCCCACTACATCACGAGTAAAGATGCACTAACAGGAATAATACCTATTAGCCTGCATGCAACAGTCCTTCTACCTGGACGGTCTATAATGCAGTCATTCGTGGGCAAAGAGACTACAGCTGTGGGATGACTGGTACTGAGAACAAGTTGTACAACCTGAAGAACTAGGATATAATGCAGGTGACTTCTTGTGATGATTGTCCTGCTTCGTGTATGATGTAGACTTGTGATGTGTGGCTTGTGACATATGCATGGCTATGTCCTGTGACAAGCTTCAACTTGGTGCCCTAAACTTGGGACTTGACTTGGACTTGAGCATAAGACTTAAGAGAGACGTGACTTGAGAACTGAACTTGACTTGTTATTGTAAAGAGAGACTGAGCCCTTTATATACACATCCCCAAGCTACAATGATGTCATGCACTGCAATGGGTTGAGTCATATGATGAGCAAGCAGGTCTGAGTCAGAATGAGTAATGGCAAGAACACAAAACACAAAAGGGGAAACAAGGGAGAAATTACAATAGTGAAAGTAAGCAAGAATGTGTCAGATAGGGGTAAAGTATGGTGAATGAGTAATAAAAGATCCAAAAATAGCACAAGTATGAGTCATGATGAGAAAAGACTAACTAAAATAGAAATGAGGTGAGTCATAACAAGAACACTATAAATATCCACCAATCATAGTCATTCAAATGGTCCACTTTCTCCAAGATGAGTCATGGCATTAGTCGGCACAATTGAGTCATAAGAGTGAGGGTGACAAATCAACAACAGAAATAACTCCTGAGCTTCTCCTTAATCCACTCCCATGATAGAATGTGAGGGGGTGACAGTTGTATATGGTCTCGAGTAGCTCTATGATGAAGGTTGAGTCAGATCAACATGGGAGGGTTGGTTGGGTATGGAGCCCAGAATTCTGCCTCATATTCTTCCCTTCCTTCATTGTGAATGACCTTGCCCATGTATCCAAGGAATGTGAATGGCTGCACATCATCTTGGAAAAACACAGAATCTCCAATGGCATATGATTTTGGAATAGAAGAATGTGACTTCTTCATTGAGAGCCATGCTGCTTTAGGTGATTGGGGGTAAAGCATATGATGAAGCTCGGTGTGTCTTTGAATATCTTCTGAATCGAGTGACCATCGTGATAATGAGGGCGATGTTGGGGACTCAAAGGTCTGAAGGGGAATAGAGTTCAAAGCTGCGTTGTTGATGGCCAGCATGCGGATAACAATGAACAGATAGTTGATAGGGTATGGCTGTGTCATCTAGCTGGGCTGAACTGAGATAATGGAATAAGCTGAGATGAAATAGATGTGTGTGGAGTTTAGAGTTTTTACAGACTCCTCAGAGTTTGAAGCTTTTAGATACATGTTGTTCAATTTTCCTTCATTGGGAAATTCTCACGGAGGGATCACAATACTGCCTCTTCTGCATATCTTGCTTTTAGCTCTAGCACATGGGTGTGCCACCTAGCAGTCGCTGCCTCTTTGCACTCCCAGTGCTCAACTTTGAGCTCTAGACTGGCTGCAGTTGTTTCCATGTCTACTTCTGAGGCAACTTGCTCTCTGATAATCTGCTGGATGGTCTTCTGACCCTCCTTGTTTTTATGACTGATCCATGACCCCCTCTCTTTGGGCTCATCATTATCATACTTCCTCTGGCTGCGGTGTCCTGCCAGCTGGAGCTGGCATTGTAGAGCTTCTATGGCCCTACGGAGGTCATTTGTTTCATTACGAATGTGCTCATTAGCTTCCTGTGCCATTGTGGCCAGAGTGATCACCTGTGCGCTCATGTTCATGCCATGCTTGATGTGTTTCAGTGCTGGCTATCTTCTCGAGCAGCTCTGAGACGGCTTCATAGCCTTCTTCATCTGCTTGGCTTGAGCTCAATTGGTGGTGATCGTTACTCTCAGCATGTTGTCCTTGGTGACACTCTGTGTGTCTACTAGTGCTACTTGACCCTCTGGTCCATGCATATGTAGTAGTGCTCATGTGTACGGGCACTTTGTGTGCTTTACCTTTTTCAAGGGGACACGGGCTGCCAGGTGGTGTGTGCGAAGTAGGGCTGTGGTGTGGTTCATCATCACGTACACTTTGAGACCTATGTTCTTCAAGATCTTTTCCACTGCCCATAGCAGGTGGGCTTTCAGCAAGGTCATGATATATAACTTTGCCATCTTCTAGCTCATGGTCACACCAGTCCAACATGAGTCAGACTGTTTTTCCGCCATGTTGTGCAAGCTCTTAACTTGTGTCGACTTGTGTCACATTTTCATAGTGGCACGGTTTTTGGCATTGTAAGATATTGGTAGTATGCAGCAATAGGGATCACTGTGATGTTTCGGTGAGCTTCATAGTTCACTGCTCCCAACTGATTATTCGCATTGCAAATATTCAATGGAACTTCAAAAAGGTGTAAGACATTGTAGTCATACTGATCCTGCCACTGTTCCTTCTGCTTGAAAATTTCAAGGAATGGCCTCTTTGAGGCAGCTGTGATCCCATGCTGTTCAATTACTAGCTGGGCGAGCATGGCTGTGGCCCATGGATTCACCATCTATCAAATTTCCATGGTTAGTCTCCATTTTTATCTATGGTAATGAAGGGTTATCATTGTCATGTTTGTCAATTGCCTTCCTGAGATCTATTTCTAGGTACAACCTAGAGCTATGAGTCAAGGTAATAATCAGTGTTTATTACATGATACATATCTAACCACATACTTAGTTGTCAAATTTGCAGGGGACATGATTGAGCACCACTAAACATATTAGCTGTAGGTCCTGTCTTTTTGAACATTCTTGACCCTGAAAACCTCTCAGATTGAGAGGCACCATCTTCTTGGTGAGCCTCAATGCTATCAGCCATGTTATTCAGGTCTGATGTCATCAGGGTGAGATTGCTTCATTTGTGAATGCAGCTACTGCTCCTGACCTTCAGATCCCCTCATACCTGAAAGTGAAGTGTCTGTGTCTTTGTGTGAGGACCTACTGCCATGTGTGCCTAGATTTATGGGATACCAGTAAGTGAGTCTCTTGCAAAGATGCACTGATTGCTCACAATTATCCTGACTCATAGATGGCTGGCTTTTTTGAGCTGTATTGTTTGGAAAGTTTGATTCTTGTGATATGTGAAAGGTAAGTGAATTGGCAGCATTCACACAGAGGCATGTGATGAGAACTAACTAGTGATCTTAGAAGTAGATGGGGCAGCTGCAGAACCCACCAACCCTGAGCCTAAGATATACTCCAAGCTGCACAAAGTCCATTGAATTAAGTTAATTAATTGTAGCCCAAATTTTTATTAGCACCCGGACATGTCAATATGTGTCATCCTCACATGCCGGATGCCAACTATAACTCCGCCGGAACCCAGCTCTTTGCATGCCTTGGGGCCAGGATTACTAACCTCTAAAATGCGGTGAATCTTTGCTACAGTTATGTTCCAAGTTTAAAGCTAAGTACGTGTCTATCTATATGTATTAGATTATTTGAACACACAGAGACTTGTTTCCTGGAGTCTACCCAACATATGAATGATCCATTTCGCAACAGGGCAGTCGATCGTGAATCATCATCAGGAGGCTGGCTGGGTGTCGGGTCCATCTGTGGGCTCCGGTTCGGTGGCGGCTGCAGATGCGGGCTCAGGTTCAGGCGAGGGTTCTGATTCAACAGCAGATGCAGCTGTGGGTTCTGGAACGGCGACAGGTTCAGGCGTGGGTTCTGATTCAACAGCAGGTTCGTACGTGGACTCTGGTTCAACGGCAGGTACAGCTATGGGTTGTGGTTCGGCGGCAAGTTCAGGCGAGGGTTCTGGTTCGGCAGCAGGTTCAGGCGAGGGCTCTGGTTCGGCGGCTGGTGCAGCTGTAGGCTCTGGTTCGGCGACAGGGTCATACCCAGGTTTTGTAGGTTCTGGTTCAGCGGGTGCAGGTGTGGGCGCTAATTCGGGGGCGGGGATTTCAGCCGCCCCGGGAGTAGTTGTTGTCGCGAAGTCTGGTTCGGCGGAGGACTGCGTGGACTCAGCCAATCCCTTAGCTTCCTCCCCTTTATACTGGTCAGGAGACTGGACGAACGTCGTGCCATTACTTGACGTCGCGATATCCAACTTTGTGAAGGTTTGCATTATCTGCCGGGATGATGCAGCCCTTTCGTCTGTAAGCTCTGGAGTATCCTTTTGTCCTGCGAGAGATTCCCCTGTGTCTTCAATGCGAGGGGAGACAGTAACATTGACGAGTTCCTTAGCCCTGGACTGCTCAGAAGACACGGTCATCGACGTCGCACGAGTAGTTGATATTGTGATGTCTGTTTCCGCGGGGGACTGCGTAGACCCAGCTACCCCATTAGTTCCCTCCCCTTCGTACTGGTCCGAAGGCTTGACGACCGTCGTGACATTACTTGATGCCACGACGTCCAACTTCGTGGAAATCTGCGTCTGCTCCTGCACGGATGACATAGCGCTTTCGTCCGTGAGCTCCCGGGTATCTTTCTGCTCTGCAGGGGGTTTCCCCGCGCATTCCCCGCGAGGAGAGACAGCATCGTTAACGACTTCCTCGTATCCTCTAATCTCAGACTGGTCAGAAGATTCGGTGATCGTCCTGCGAGTATTTAATGTCGCGACGTTTGAGTCGATTGAAGTCTGCGTGGTTTGTAGTACTGATGATTTGGTTACTTCATTAGTGGATTCCTGCACGAAACCGCCAGTGACAGACTCCCGAATGTTGTCTTCCCCGGGGAGCACCGTAATATCAAGAAACTCCTCAGCTCCCAGACTTCCTTGGCCAAAGGGAGCGGCGGATGGTAGGGTATTACTCGTCGCGATGTCCAAATTGGACGACATTTGAGTTTGGGCGGTCTGTAGTGATGATGACTTGCCCGTTTCCTGCTTAAACTCCTGCGCGACCGTTGCTGTTTCAATCACCCTCTCGTCCCCGCTCTCTGGAAGGGTGGTAAATTCACCACTCTTCCCCTCCATCTTAGCACCATACTGACTAGGCAACTCAGCGGACGTCACACGATTACTTGATGTCGTAACGCCCCACTCATTGAAGGTCTGTGTGGTGTGCACTGTCGACGATTGCATAGCCATCTCTTCCATGGATGTGGATCCTGGCATAGCCCCGCCCACTCCAATCTCCCTAGGCCCCGTCACAGGGAGCACCACATCAACGACCTCTGGGACCTGACCATACGGCCTAAAGGGCTTGGAGAACGTTACGTCATTACTTACGTCCAATCCGGTTAAAGTCTGCGTGGTCTCCACTGTCGACGAGTCGGTGACTTCCTTCAAGGAGTCGGACTCGTGCACGACCTCTCTTGCTACAACCTCCCTCACGCCTGTGGATCCATTCCCAAGGAGCACCGTAACATTATCAACATCCTCATATCCTCTAGCCCCAGGCTGGTCAGACTCGGTAACCGTCCCGGGAGTAGTTGTCGACACGACGTTTGATTCGGTGGAAGTCTGCGTCATTTTTAGTGTCGACGATTCAATGACTTCATTAGTGGCTTCCCGCACGCGATTCCCAGCGACAGACTTCTGAATATCTCCTCCCCCTGAGTCCATTGTAATATTAAGGGCCCCCTCATCTTCCCGGCCTCCTTGGCCAGAGGGAGCGGCGGACGTTATGCTATTACTCGACGCTGTGATATCGAATTTGGACGACATTTGAGTTTGTGCTATCTGTGCTGTTAATGGCTTGATGATTTCCTGCCTGAAATCCTGCTCTACCGTTCCTGCTATCACCTCTCCGCTCCCAGAAATAATGGTAACGTCACCAGCCTTCCCCCTCACCTTGTCATCATACCGGCCAGACAACTCAGCCAACGTCACACGATTACTTGACGTCGTAACGCCCCACCCAGTGGAGGTCTGTGTGGTCTGCACTGTCGACGAATCGGTGACTTCCTCCAAGGAGTCGGACTCGTGCGCGACCTCTCCCGCTACAACCTCCCTTACCCCCGCGGCTCCATTCCCAGGGAGCGCCGCAACATTAACGACTTCCTCATATCCTCTAGCCCCCGACCGGACAGGGGACTCGGTGACCGTCGCAGGAGTAGTTGATGATGACACGACGTTTGATTTGGTGGAAGTCTGCGTGCTGTGTAGTACAGATGGTTCGGTGGCTTCCTCAGTGGATTTCGGCACGAAACCAGTAATGACAGACTCCCGAATGTTTCCTCCCTCAGAGAGCGCCGTAATATTAAGAACCTCCTCAGCTCCCCGACTTCGCTGGCCAGAGGACGTGGAGAACGTCATGGTATTACTCGATGTCCCGATGTCTACTTTGGACGATGTTCGAGCTTGGGCGGCCTGTAGTATTGATGGTATGGTGGTTTCCTGCGTAGAATCTAGTGCCACCGCTCCTGGTTTAGCCTCCTTCACGCCGTCCCAATCATCGGAGACAGTCACATTAACGACCTTCCCAGATCTTCTAGCCCCCAACCGACCAGATGACTTTGTGAACGTCCCGCGACCAATCGACCTTGCTACATTTGCCTCGGCGCAAGTCTGCGTAGTCCCCCGTGTCGACGACTGGATTTCCTTCGAGGACGTGGACTCACGCACAACTTCAGCTTTCCTGCCAGCCCCAAACTTACTCTCATAGAGGGTTGTAACATCTACAACCTCCCCCGCACCTCTGTGCTGGACGGAAGACGCAGAAACCGACCAATCAGCACCAGCACCTCCGGAACCGGCGAACTGGGCACGTGTACCACTTGATACAGACGCGCCAGGTTGCTTGAGGCGCGTATATACATGTGTAGGTTGTGTGTGCTCCAGGGTCTTCGTCTGTGCACGGCAGGAGACTACCGCCGCGGCGGAGTCCTGTTTTTGTGCGGCTTGTATCGTGTGCGTCGTATGCTGGGCACCATGTGCGTTTTGTGCTCGATGGTGGCTCGTGCTCGTGACGCCCGTTCCACCAATTACGCCAGTGACGCTGCCACCGCCCACATCGGTGCCAGTGAGGATTTTGATCCCAAGGGGGGCGTCTCTGGTGCTGATGGAGGCAGGAGGCGCCAATGGCGGGGGTGGAAGGGTGTGAAGATGAGGGTAGGAATGAGTGGGAGGGAAGCAAGTTTTGCCGTAATCGACTCGTGCAGCAGTGCGATACCCGTCCGCACTCGTGCCACCGAGGGTATAACACCCCTGATTCGACTGATATTCCGGCTTATTTCGCACCGTATACCGCACCACATAGTCCCCAGACTCGACACAGCTATGCAGGACGACGTACTAGCACAACCAAACTGAGCACCGGGGACAACCACACTGGAATGTGGATGATGCCAACGCACCTCAGTACCGGGGCTCAGCCGCCCCATGCGCACGTCCCGCCCAAAGCGTCCACAGGGTTGGTCGGTCCACAAGAGCGTGCCGCGCGCATCGGGATGTTCTGCAGTAGTTGTATTGGCAGACACGGATGGATGCTCCACTGTGCCCACGCCCCCGCCCAACCCGACACCGTCCCCACCCACAGCCACACGCGCGCGTACGCTCCCTGTCACGCTGAGATACTCCCCGCTCGGCATCAGCTCGACGTCGGCCACGGCTAGCGCACTGGACGCACTGGATGGTGCCGAGTCTGCATACGGGAGTTGGAGATGGAGGTGCAACTCAAATATAGAATTGGGGAGGCGGAAGATGGATATACTGCGGGCGGCGTGTCATGTCAGCGGTCGCTGTCACTGAGCACCCGAGCGACGTGATACTACATACCTCGGGACAAATGGATTGAGAAAACCATGATTCATGGTGTGAACTGAACCGGAAGAACTAAAGAGAGATTGCCCTTACTGTAATTACTGTTTTGTATCTACTATCTGACGGGATATTTATCTGCCATTTGCGGCGTGTTCCTATGGCTGGTGACAAACCGAATACTCGGAACGCGGAACACGTCGGCCAGCTGCGTGGCGGAAGGTGTTCGATCAATTTACGACCAATTTCGGATGTTCGTGCCATGTTTTGGGGACGTTCGAGCTTTGCTGACAGGCAAGAGCTGGAAGGTGATGAGTATGGGTGAGCAGGAGGACAGATTGCAGGAGAGGAGACGATCAGACATGGCTCATTGTACGTTCGACAGCCGGCAGTTGCAGGCTTCACGTGCGTCGAATGCAGGTACCCACCCAGTGCATTGTGCCTGTTCTGGGCAAAGGGCTGCTTTTCTGGGCACTGTGGCGCGTGTACTGAACTAAGCCGCGGCGTGACGCACCCGAAATGACAGAAGTCGAAGACGATCCAAGTTTGGTGTGATCCACATGACGCGGCACGGTGCTTCCTCGCCCATTTAGGCCGCACATAAACTGAGTAATCACCGGTGATCACCCCACATTTAGGGTTGGGAGCCCCGAGCTCGAGGCCGGAATGCCATCTTTGGAAGGAGCGCGTTGTTGAACTCTATACCAGTAGTTTACTCTCAATCGCACGTAGTAGTGGTGTAATGACTTTGTATTACCTATACCAGTAGTTCACTCTGGTATAGGGTCTTATCGGTACAGCGTGTATGAGACTAACAGTATGCTCTTACCTCAGTCGCACGCAGTTTGAAACTGAGGTTACAACGGCCTTCTGTTGAGTGTGCTTGGAGTAGTCCACAATGGTCTATGGCAGCTGTTTGCAAAACCTTGCTGTGAGGTTTGTGTGAAATTTAGCCAAGGGTCTCAAAATGTATTCAGTTTTTCAGAGCCTTTCTAACATATGTCCCAGCTGTGTACATGTGAAGGTTGCTGCCCGGTATTGTTTGCCACATGCTAACACTAAGAGAACCCATTGCCACTACAGAAGGTCTTTGCCTAACTACATAGCCATGCATGTCCTCTGAACATTTGGTGAAGCTACACCCACCCTGGGATTGTGCTTACAACAACCAGTATAAAGCATGTGTCTGCTTTACTATAATATCTTTTCTAGAGGCACATTTATAAGCTTGAACACTGGACTGATTACAGCAGTTTGCAATATATAAGGCATGAGTTTGAAACTACACTCAAATATTGTAAATACTGTAGCTCAATTAATACTGCACCAAATTTGAATGACTTTGGTCAGTATTCATTGAGTTACAGTATTTGCAATATTTGAGTGTAGATACAAACTCATGCCTTATATATTGCAAACTGCTGTAACACTGTTTCAAGGCCTGTATTTCACCATACATATATATAGTGGCACTATCATAATATTAGTCCAAATGCTTTATGAGATGCTCAAGCCACCTGAGCTCAGCAGTGCCCATGTCTGGTTGGTTTCACTTCTACCTCCACACTAGCTGCATGCCAATCACAGATTTTTTGCCATTGCTCCAGATCCTTGGTTGCAGTGGTTGGGTATATGACATTCTCATCTGGAGGACACTTGAAATCTTCATGGTCTACAAGTAAATTTACCTTCATCTGGCTGCATGATTATCAGTAAAGACCTGAAGCTCCAGTGTGTAAACACTCACTCAACCAATGCCTCTTTTCCAACATACATGATCTCTCAATCCCACAGCATCTTGTCCACAGTTAGCCAAGTCTTGTCAGGGGGTATATCTGAATCTCAAAGTGCAGTACACTGTTCAATGGTCAAGGACTGAGTGGCATAAATGATATCTCATGTGGGACTCACCAGGAAAGCTATGCATGTCTGGATATATGCAGTCATGGTCAACTCAGTCCTGGACTTAGATATGAATGTGTGGTTGAGAGCAGCTATGTGGCAATCCAACAGTGGGCAGTCCTCCAAGAGATCTCGTTAGAGAACATACACTTGCTCCTGTTTTAATCATGTTCCAAGCATTTGTGAGATGGGTTGTAATCACAGAATGAATGACTTTGAGCTTGTGCACCTCCTTGTCTGGAGGCAGAGTGCTTATTGATAGCTCATGCATGGCTGTCTAGAAGTATATCAGGAGTGTCAGGACTTGAATAGAGGCACAAAAAGCCATGGACAAACTAGCACAGCTTTTGCTAGGATACTCTGTTGGTATGTTGTTAAAAATGGTGATAGAATAATGCTATATGCATATTTTTTTGAGGTTGGTCTAGGATAATCTTTAACCATCAATTATCATAGTATTATTCAACATACCTGCAAGTCACTGTCAATTTTATAGGGTATTGATTAATGGCCTCCAGTTCCAAGCAAGTCCTAAAGTTCAAGGCGACATGCTACAGTCAGCAGATGTTGAGTGGCTGGGTCATGCTAGTCATTCAGTAATCACAATATCCAGATTTAGCAGTATATGAAGCAGCCACTGACACACTTGGCACTCACTGATTGACTTAGGCTTGAATTGTTTGGCAGAGTAATGCCACCATCTGTTTGACACAGTATGACAGATGTCATCATTATCACTTTCAGACTGTACATGTTTGTCACTGTTGTGCTGAGGCTATGATAGTCCCTGTATATCAGGGAGACTGTTAGTGAGGTCAGGATCAATCACAGCTTCTGAGTAGTACTGTATGTTGCATTTCAGGCCAAAATGTGTTCTTGGACACTTCCATGTCAAGTGTTTGTAGCAAAAGTGTTCATTTGCAAGGTGAGGGTTTCATGATCCCAAGCAGGATCATGAGCTGAGTCAGATGAAGGGAACATATCACCATGGGAAACACCCCTAGTGGTGCCTAGGCTTGAGTAGGGAGTGCCGATGGACAACATGGGTTGATATGAAAGGTAGAAGAGGAAGTCACAAACTTATATATCAGTCAGAGGAGTTGCACAGTTTTAATGTGGAACTCAGCCCACCTTTAGAAACAACAGGTGCAGGCTCTGAAAAAAACAGTGGATCTACAGCCAATGAAAGGCTGGTGCCATTCAATACCAGAAATTGTCTTGGAGAAATGATTTAAAATATACAAGAGAGGGATTGGGTGCCTTAGGGTATAAAGATGGGAAATGCCCAAGGTGATTTCTTAGGACATCTGTTGTGGCAGGAGGACCATCATTATTCCATTCCATCTGAAGATGGGGTCCTTTGTAAACTGCCCCCAAGGAGCATATTTTGGATGGTTGGATATTGTGATATACAATGTTATCCAGGCACTTACTGCTAGGCAGCAGTATCTTCAGAGGTCCTGGCATTTGGCAGGGTGGTGTGTGTTTTGCAGACAGCAAGTGACATGCCACATTGCAACTTGGAATAGTATGTCACAGTGTGTCATGATCTTTGAACATGAAGTTCTTTGTTCACTTTTGTTAAACAATGATCATTTGAACAAGTATACTACAACCATTCTAAGCTAAAGATCTGGCTGCATTCAACAGAAATGATCACCTGGTTTTATCCACCCTGTTGGATGAAAATACAAACTCACTCTTCCTTTGGCATTTCTGACAGTTTGTGCTGTTTGCAAGTTGGCTGTTGTGAAACAGTATGCCTCTTCCTAGCTGTCAGTGCCATATAATGTGGTTTATCTTGTGAAAGACACTTCAGTAGCATGTGAGACTGATGATATAACCTACATGGGTTGTGTAAACTCACTGCTAGAGCATCTCTGATGGAATCTGTTGAACAGTCCTAACTGGAGCTTGGTAAAAGAATATGCTTCCTAGTAAGTCCATCTATGCCTGGAAGTCCTAGTGATCTAGAAGAGAATGCTGGGTATAGACCATCATAATAGCAGCACTGAAACATCTGGATCTAGATAACCTGGACATGCACTCACACCTCGACCCTGTCCTCTCGCAAAGTCATCCCACAAAGCATTTGCCTGTTCTCAGCCAACACTGGCCTCGATCCTTATTCCACAATCTCCCTCACTCCTCATACATCAAACCTATGCTATGTCTTGTAGTTATATGTAACATAGGTAGCCATCTTTTACTCCACTTGACCGAATCATTTCACTTCCACACCCAAGCCAAGCACATGCCTTTCCAATCACCATCTTTTATTCATTACATCTCGGAACATGTTCCTGCATCCCAATGCAGTTAGGCTAGGTATACATGTATATAACTAGCTACTTTCCTAACCAAATGAATCAGAACATTCTTCATGGTTTCCTATACCTTGTGTTGAGCAGATCTTACAGATGCCATCCATTCTTCACAAACATCACTTCCCCATTTGGTCACTGCTACATTTACACTTACTTGTTACTTATGACTTCAAACCGAGACCTTACACATCACCCAGACCCAACAGCCCAGCCTGTTACTCAAACACCTGAACACCCGAATGTCACAATACGTCCCAGAGTGAGCTACAGAAAGATATTCACATATATTTACATAACATAGACTAGTTAGGGTGGATACAGCTGCACTTGAAGGCCTGCTTGGAAAGGGGATGATCTGGGAT
This sequence comes from Ramaria cf. rubripermanens, assembly GCA_003316465.1. Lineage (NCBI taxonomy): Eukaryota > Fungi > Basidiomycota > Agaricomycetes > Gomphales > Gomphaceae > Ramaria > Ramaria cf. rubripermanens. The sequence continues at coordinate 603 of QFFB01002006.1, read as the reverse complement.
AGAGTAACCAACCACATATGATTGGATACAGGTGTAGGTAAACTTGGGTCAGATTTTCCTAATGCATTATTGGAATTGTTAATTTGAGTCAGAACTGGTGGTGAGTCAGGTTTGGTTATAGAATCATCAACAATGCTGACTTTAACTTGGGATGGGGGTGGTGGTGAGGAAGGTCGTTGTCAATCTGATCCACTTCAATACAGGGTGGCATGAGTGGTGATGAAGGCTCAGTCAGGGAATGTTGTGATAAATAATATATTTATTGTCAGGGGAACTCTGTTTGACGATCCATGGTCCTGGACCCATGATCCACCATAACCCCATTTAGTAATCCGTGGCTTTGGACCAACAGTCCACAGTATCTCCTTGGAGTATGTGCATGGACCCACCACATTCCATTGCTGGCCCACCATCCTCCTCCCCTCTGGAAATATGCCCTAAAGCGGACCATTGGTTGCTGTCTAAAATCCGCTCTTCTATGTGCTATTTTTAACCCTCAAAGCGGACCATTGACTACTGTCAAATATCCGCACTTTTCACTTTCCCACACCTGAATCTCCTTACTCCATGGAGCAAAGCTCCACAGAGGTTGGTCTGTGCATG
>QFFB01001998.1:15833-29456 GCA_003316465.1 Ramaria cf. rubripermanens | reverse complement strand
AGGCAGTTGACAGGACCCTCAGAGATTTCCTTGACCAGCCTGACCATCCCTTTGGTGGCATCACTGTGGCATTTGGATGTGACTTTCAGCAGACTCTCCCTATTGTCCCTAATGGCACCAAGGAGGACATTGTGGGAGCATGCCTTCAGAGATCAGTTCTTTGGCCAAAGATAACAGTCCTCCATCTCACTGAGAACATGTGTGTGGATAGAAATGATCCTGAAAGCACCTGGTTTGCAGAATGGTTCCAGCAAGTTGGTGAGGGAAAAGATCTCCCACTGGATCATACCCTCACACTCCCCCAACACATGGTCTGTGGTCCTGCAGTGTCTGATCTCATCCATGAAATATATCCTGGCATTGGAAGGCCTGCCCAGGATGATTATTTTTTGGAGAGGGGTATCCTCTGTCCAAGGTCAATGACATCAATTCTCTGGTGTTTGGAGAGTTTCCAGGTGAAGACCAGGTCTTCCACTGTGCAGATTCCATCAAGGGCTCTGAGGATGGGGATCAGTACCCTGTGGATTATCTGAATTCCATAGAAATGGGCAGTCTTCCTCCTGCACACTTGCAGGTCAAGCCTGGAGTACCTTTGATGCTATTGTGCAATTTGGATCAGACAAAGGGCCTGTGCAATGGGACAAGACTGCGCTTGGTGCAGATGAGGAATAAAGTGTTGGAGGTGAGGATCATCACAGGACCATGTGCTGGACAAACTGCCTTTATTCCCAGGATTACCATCTCACCATCTGAAGGAGAGTTGCCATTTGAGCTGCATAGGAGGCAGTTCCCAGTGCGTTTGGCCTTTGCAATGACCATCAACAAGGCTCAAGGACAGACTCTGGGCACGGTTGGGTTAGATTTGAGATATGCAGTGTTTGGACATGGGCAGTTTTATGTGGGTGTCTCAAGGGCAACAAATTGGAGGAGGGTAAAGGTGTTGCTTGAGGAGGGCACTGAAACCACTAACATTGTATATAAAGATGTATTACTTAGAGCTACTTGAACTTGACTTTCCCAAATTGTATATAAAGATATATGTATTACTCAGAGCTACTTGAACCTGATAGATTTGGCTTAGCACAATGTATGTGACTTAGTGAGATGCATTAAACTACCAATCAATTAAACGGGCAATGCCCGCCGTGCAAAGCATGGGTACTGAAAACTTGTAAAAAGATATAAAACAAACCAATTATTAACAATGACACTGATGGATCCTGGCATTCTGTCACTGGGATATTATCTACAGATGCTCCTACTATGATCTCTATTAACTCCTATCCCTATCCTGTTCAATCCCTAACACTGAGGCCACACATACACTGGACCGAGCCCATGACGCTGTATCCATCACTATCCCAGCACATGGAGTGATCACATGCCAAGTGTACCTACAATGACATCAATGATCAGGTCCAATGCTGATCAATCTACCCCGCACATACATACGTCACATAGATGCATGTTGTCTCAAGACATCCCTACATCACTGTCACTGTATGTGGGACGACCAACAAGTACTTCACTCCTATGTCAGTGTCAAGGTATACTTTACATTCACTACATCCAGTGTCATGCCCCCCATGCCATACAATTAGTCTTCTGTTTGTAACTACATGTACCTCTATCCCTGTTATCACATTACATAAGCAATCTTCGAAATATTCTTCCCACTAGTTAGAAATATTTAAATAGTTCAAATCACATATGATAATTTCAGTAGTAATAATACTCACCCCTCATAAGTAGTCCAAAGTTCTTAGTTAAAGCAATTACTGAGATACTTTGCATATATTGCAATTATCTTGAAATCCTCTCTTATAACAAATTTCTACTCGATTCAACTTCACTTGAAGCTTGAATTATATTCTGCAATCATATAAACAGTAAATCATATATCACAAGAGATTAAAAGTCTCAAGGATCTCTCACTATGGCTCAAACAACAACACCAGCTCAAATGACGCCAAAGCACAATATACACAAGTTTCGAGACATCAAACTGAGACTGGAGAAGGAGAATTGGATGTTGTGGAAGAGGGAGTTGTTAGCCACAGCATGTGACAGAGGTCTATTCAAGATAATCACCGGTATGGATGTGTGCCCCACCCTAGCTAAGCAAACAACTGTTACCACAGGAGGAATAACCACAGTTGGAGATATCCCCCTAACACAGCTTCAGGAGGAGTGGGAAGACAGGAACAATGTTGCTTACAGTCAGATCCTACTTTGCATCTCACCCAAGTTGCAGACAGTGATTGACACTACTGACCAATACAAGTCAGCTTGGAAGACATTAATGAAGAAATTCGAATCCACTGACTCAAGCAAGATCAGTATAGTAAGGATGAGGTACAAGAATTATCATATGACTGAGGGACAGTTGGTCTTGGCATACATAACAGTTATGAAGGAGTATCACAATCAGCTGGCTAAGATGGGTGAGAACATCATTGATTCCACCCACACAGCCATATTACTCAGGAACGTACCAGAGACATGGCGATCAATCGCTCAAACCATATGCATGATCACTAGAGATCCAGATGAGATAGAGGAACGATTGGAGGCACATGAGGAGGACCAGTAGAGATGTTGACTCAGGCAGCCACAGCATTTGTGGCACAGTCTAGACAAATCAGGCATGTCAATGACCCTATTACCAAACCAGCTAACAATTTCAATCAGACATACCCAAACCGAAACCCACAGCAGCAGAATAATGGAGGAGTAAATTATTCCTGCAACAACTGTGGAAGAAACAGTCACCCGTCTTTGAAATGTTATGTACCTGGTGGTGGAAAATTAGCAAGTCAAGCCCCCTGGAGAAGAGGACAGATCAATGTCAGAGGAGGATTCAACAGTGCAGCTTGTTTCAATGCTGGAAGACCTACTCAGCTGCCCTAGCAGCAGCAACAGCAGCCCACTGCAAACACAGCACAACTCACAAAGATGCCTATGAAAGACATTGTAATGATGGCACAAGTCAAGGAGATTGTTGAGCCTAACAGCATCAAGCTGTCAGCTAATTATATAGCTTTATCAGCAGTACACGACAACATACACATATGGTTGATTGATTCAGGCGCATTAAGTCACCTATGTGGAAATGTTGATCTATTTAATGAAATACATCCTACACCACCTATATCAATCAAGATGTCAAGTGGTGATTCATTCAAAGCAGATCAGAGAGGTACAAGATGTCAAGTGGTGATTCATTCAAAGCAGATCAGAGAGGTACAATATGTATAACTCTTCAAAGCGACACATACATGCATCTGCCACCACTTGTGCTTACCCTCAAAGATGTCATTTATGTTCCAAAGCTCAATGCCAACTTGCTGTCTGTTGGGAGGATGACAATAGCAAATGTTGATGTCATATTCAGCAAAATGGACACCTCCCTATTGATGAATGAAGAAGTCATTGCCAAAGGTACAAAAATTAATATATTGTATGCTTACATGGCACAGCTGTCTACAAATCCAGAGGAGGAGACAGCCATATACTCACAAGAACCCAATCCAATGGACTTATGGTATTGGAGACTGGCCCATACTGGAATTTCAATCATTGAGAAGATGATGAAACAAGAGACTGGTAAAGGACTACTGAAGCTAAGTGCAGGACAAGAGATAAGTCCTTGCACTGACTGTCCATTTGGAAAACAATCACGCTCACCATTCAAACAAGTTGAGGAAATTCCTCAAGCCATGGGAGACGTCATATCATCTGATCTATGTGGTCCATTAGACACATCAGTCGGAGGATATAGGTACTTCATAACATGGGTGGACCATGCGACCAGATACATACAGGTTGATTTCTTGAAGAGTAAGGAGTGCATTACCGTCACAAACTCATTCAAAGAATACCTGGCATGGTTGAAGAAGCAGAGAGGGGCAGATGTGAAGAGAATCAGGATGGATAATGGGGGAGTGTTAGATCCCTGAGATCTAACATCGAATCTCCGAACCTTCGGACCCCCGAACTCCGAAGCAACCATTATGTTCCATTTTAGTTCTTGTTGTTCACCTCTTAAAGTATAATCCTCATTCACAACCCAAAGTAGAATACTTGTACCTCCCTCGATCCGAACCTCCGATCCTATTCCGAACTCCGCTTGTTATACGCCTCTTATATCTTCTTGTTATACGTTCTTAGGATACAATTAGCTTACGAGGTATTAATAGTCCTCCAAACTTGTATCCAGTTCTTTAGTTCGAATATCGACTTAATTCCTCGTTACCACCTCCAGTCTTCTCGCATTCCTCTCTATAGTTAGATACTATTATTGATACCTCCAAGTCCGAGCCCCTAGTCAACCTCCAAACCTCCGAAACTCCGATCTCCGAAATTAGGGATCAAACGATAGTGGGTGGCGCAACCCATAAGTTGAAGCCAAGTCCCTACCCCCCTCGCATACCTTCGAAGTCCGACCTCCGAGTCTCCGACCTCCGAAGTTCCGGGTAACGTCCGTGAACTTAACAGGGAGAATATATGGGAAAGGAATTCAAGAGCCTGTGCAGTGAGCATGGCAGCATCCATGAAACAACCACTCCTTACACACCTGAGCACAATGGAGTTGCAGAAAGATATAGCAGAACTCTGCAGGAAGGGGCCCTTACCATGCAACACAATGCTGGCCTCACCAACAGGTTCTGGGTATCAGGCATACACACCATGAACTTCATGAAAAACAGGATGCTGCATAGCAAGATCAACAAGTCACCTTACAAGGCATTCTGGATGACCAAACCCAGACTCGATTGGTTATGAATCTACAGCTCAAAGTGTTGGGCCATGATCCCCAAGGCCACAAGGAAGAAAGGTGACTTCAAATCAGTGGAGGGAATATTTGTAGGGTACTTCGATGATTCAAAGGCTTACAAGGTGTGTATTTTTTGCATTCAAATGTTGATGAAGTCAAGGGATGTTGTATTTGATGAATTAAAACAAATTGAATGTACAAGACTTCATGTCTCCAAGGAGGATGACACCCCATTACTCTGGGTCATTGATGGAAAACTATCCTTCACAGATTCACCACCAAGCAGAACAGACACACTAGCAATTGATGACGACAAAATGCCACCCCTGATCAATACAGAGGTATTTGAAGATGAGGATGATGAAGTGGAAGGAGTGATCAGAGCAAGAATCAGAGATAGAGCAGGGGACAAATGAGCAGAAAGTCTCAACACAGAAGCCAAACTGGAGAGAGGACAGTGTGAAGGGCTTGACACAGAAGCCAAACAGGAAGAAGGAGACACAGAGGACATGAGAAGCAGCAGGACAGATGAGACCAAGGAGGAGGCACCAAAGGATTTCTCAAAGGGTCCATGGATGCACCCATCAAACACTGACTACGGGAGAGGTAAAAGACATACAGCTTTACTCACTGAGGTAGCAGCCATGGCCTATGGAAGGATTGACATGGAAGAAATGGAGAAGGCATTTGTGGTATTAGCAGAAGACAAGCCAGTGAGCTATAAAGAGGCAATGAAGTTATTGAACGCTGAAAAGTGGAAGAAGGCATGTCAGGATGAAATCAACTTACTCAAGGGATACCAGACATGGGACTTGGTGGAGAGACCAATGGAAACCAACATAGTAGGCAGTTGATGGATGTTTAGAGTGAAATGAGACAACCAAGGAGAAATTTATAAGTTCAAGTCAAGATTTGTTGCACAAGGCTACTCACAGATCTCAGGTGTCAATTTCCAAGAAACATATTCACCCACCATCTGTTTCAGATCCATTTAACTCATATTAGTGTTGGCATGCGAGTACGACCTCAAATTGCGACAGGTGGACATCAAGGGGGCTTACCTCAAGGGAAAACTTGACGAGGTTGTATATATGCGGCAACCTGAAGGCTTTATCAAGGAAGGGGAAGAGGGACTTGTATGCAGGTTTAATAAAGGGATATATGGACTCAAGCAATCAGGGATGATAAAATATAGAAGAGGGAATAGAAGACTTGAAGAAGGGAAAAACTCGATGCACATTAACTCGAGTGCATAATCGGCCTCATCATGAGGGATGGGCTAAAACCATATAAATTGTTGTAGCTAGTGTCCTAACTACTTATACAATGTCAGAAAGGGGCCAAAGCCCCTGAAACACCAGATCATGTCACCAGTGACATCTAGGTGACATGAGTGTGACAAAAAGTAACAAAAGGCAAATAACCCTATATTCATAACAAGGGAGAGTATGGCATGAGACGCTGAGGAGAGAGTTGGAGAAGATAGGGTTCAAGGCCAGAGACGCTGACAGGACAGTGTTCTTCAGATTTGGGGAAGGGTGAAGCATCACAATAGCTGGGTGGTACATTGACAATGGACTCCTTGCATCGAACTCATTGACTGCAATGGAGAGGATGGTCACAGATATTAGGGGAAGCTTCAATATATAAGATCTAGGAGATCCAATGCGATTACTTGGCATACAAATCATTAGGAATTGAGGACAAGGTACTATACACATACTGTATCCCTGACCATGTTCATTAACAACATTGCCAAACAATTCAATATTACATCTGGACAAGCTGTATATTCACCCATGGATCCTAACATCGAACTTAAATCCTCTACAACATCCACAGAAGTCATATATTTTGCTTGTGTCAATCATTGGAAGCATTAACTATTGAGCAGTAGCCATGTGGCCGGACATTTCATATGCCGTGAATAAATGCGCACAGTATTTCTCCAGGCTGAACATGTCACATTGGGAGGCAGCTAAAAGGATAGTGAGATATCTCCTGAACATGAAAGAATACGGGATAACATATGTCAGGGAAGGGGATGGAGCAATGGGGTTTGATCACAACATAGCGGGCTACATGGATGTGGATTTTGCGAGAGACCAAGACAATAGAAAATCAACAACGGGCTGGGTATTCACTTATAACAGCTCACCCATATCATGGGCTTTAAAGAAGCAGGGTCTCATCAGCAGATCAACTATGGAGTCAGAGGTTGTGGCTGGATCATTCGCAATGGCTGAGGGGATATGGTTGATCAGGCTTGGGAAGGACTTCTAATACAATTTCACCCCCATTCCTATTTTTACTGATAACCAATCCTCCATTGCATTCTCCAATGATAGCATCAGCAGCAGCAGCAGGACAAAACATATTGATATTCATTATCATTACACCAGGGATCAAATTGCAGCTGGAAATATCAAGTTACATTATATTAAAACACTTGAAAATCCAGCCAACATCCTGATGAAACCTCTATCACCACACAAGCACCACCATATCCTCAAAATACTTGGGGTACATCAGGCTTGAGGAGGAGTGTCATGAATATAAATTAAATAAAAAGATATAAAACAAATCAATTATTAATGACAACGCTGATGGATCCTGTGTTAGATCCCTGAGATCTAACACCGAGACTCTGAACCTTCAGACCTCTGAACCCCAAAGTAACTATTATGTTCCATTTAGTTCTTGTTGTTTGCCTCTTAAAGTATAATCCTTATTCACGACCCAAAGTAGAATACTTGTACCTCACTCAATCCAAACCTCCAAACCTATTCTGAACTCCGCTTGTTATATGCCTCTTATATCCTTCTTGTTATACGTTCTTAGGATACAATTAGTTTATGAGGTATTAATAGTCCTCCAATCCTGTATCCAGTTCTTTAGTTCGAATATTGACTTATTTCCTTGTTACCACCTCCAGTCTTGTTGCATCACTAACCCTGTAGTTAGATACTATTAGTGATAACCCTGAGTCCAAATCTCCGGACCACCTCCAATACTCTGATATCCGAAATTAGGGACCGAACAATAGTAGGTGGCGCAACCCATAAGTTGAAGCCAAGTCCCTACCCCCTCATATTGCTTCGAAGTCTGACCTCCGAGTCTCTGACCTCCAAAGTTCCGGGTAACGTCCATGAACTTAACATCCTGGCATTCTGTCACTGGGATATTATTTACAGATGCTCCTACTATGATCTCTATTAACTCCTATCCCTATCCTGTTCAATCCCTAACACTGAGGCCACATGTTAAGTTCATGGACGTTACCCGGAACTTCGGAGGTCGGAGACTCGGAGGTCGGACTTCGAAGGTATGCGAGGAGGGTAGGGACTTGGCTTCAACTTATGGGTTGCGCCACCTACTATCGTTCGGTCCCTGATTTTGGAGGTCGGAAGTGTCGGAGGTAGTCCGGAGGTTCGGACTCGGAGTTACTAGTAATAGTATCTAACTATGGGGGTGGTGATGCGAAGAGACTGGAAGTTTGTAACGCGGAATTAGGTTGATATTCGAACTAAAGAACTGGATACAAGTTTGGAGGACTATTAATACCTCGTAAGCTAATTGTATCCTAAGAACATATAACAAGAAGGATATAAGAGGCGTATAACAAGCGGAGTTCGGAATAGGGTCGGAGGTTCGGTTCGAGAGAGGTACAAGTATCCTACTTGGGTTGTGAATGAAATTATACTTCAAGAGGCAAACAACAAGAACTAAAACGGAACATAATAGTTACTTCGGGGTTCGGAGGTCCGAGGACTCGGAGCTTCAGTGTTAGATCCCAGGGATCTAACACCACACATACACTGGACCGAGCCCATGATGCTGTATCCATCACTATCCTGGCACATGGAGTGATCACATGCCGAGTGTACCTATGATAACGTCAATGATCAGGTCTGATGCCAATCAATCTACAGTATGTAAGTTATGTACATACACTTATACCCATGGCCCTTAAGGCCATATAGATCAGCACACATTATAGTATATATTCTTATTATCTTGTTGTATAGACCAGTGGGTCCAGCTACACATGGACCCACTGTATAGTTAAACTGTGGGAACTACAATGTAGTCCCCACAATTCTTTACACACACTATTGTCATGACTGCTGTTTTTCAGATCTCAAGTTCAGCAAATTACATCAATCCCCCTGCATCTGTCCATCACACTGATATTGGCAAGGCCTCCGCAGTCTATCCCACTCCTATTTGCTGGTCGCCGAACATTATCTTTGCCATTGTACCACGATACTTCACCCTTGTTTCACATCATTTGCAGCCACCCTGCAGCATGTAAGGCCACTGAGTGAGAGCAGAACTCCGGTCTAGCTGACAGGTTTCACTCATAGATCACATCAGCCCCCTTGTCCCATGAAGGTGTAGTTCGACCCTTACTCTGTGTCATAGCACATGCTACTCTTCCACAGTGTTCTAGCCCCTCTCTATCCGCCCCCCCCTGCATTTGCTTTTAATATAAGTACTTCTATTCTGCCTGTATAATCCTCTAGTTCAATTATCATACATCTACCTCATTATTTGACCCCTTACTAGTAGAAAAAACCTTAGTACAATGATCCACTGCCTCATCAGTAGTTGTGTCTATTGGTGAGCTCAAACCTTTGATCTTATTCACTATGCCCCCTTAGGGTGTAAGATTCTTACACTGATCACAAGACTCGACTGAAGTCAACCAATGTATGGGATTGCAGCAAGTACATAGTGATAGTATGTGTGAAGAATTGTGGGAACTACAATGTAGTTCCCACGGTTTAACTATACAGTGGGTCCATGTGCATTGGGACCCATTGGTCTATACAATGAGCTAAGTATACATACTGTCATATGTGCTGGACTATAAAGTATATGTACTTAACTTACACCCTCCCCCTTTTTTATACAAGCTCAGGGGATCTTATTCATAGAGATCTGCCATTGGTGAGGGGTAGTCACTATCCGACATGTGGATGTTGGTATCCTCATAAGAGGTGGGTGGGGGCTGTGCCTCTGTCTGGGTACCTTCCAGAGGGGAAGGTAAAGATAACCTGTCTGACTGTACCTCAGACATGGCCTTGGCAGCCCTGGCTGGTGCCATTATATGCAGTTCTTGATCAAGCTGCTGGGACAGGGATGTCCTGGCCTGCTTCTGGCATAGGTGGTCCTTGACGAGAACCATTTCCAGCCATCATTTCCCCAGCACTGGGATGGTGCTATGCGCCTTGCGAGATAAGGCCTGGGTGGCGTATGCTTCCACCCTGGCTGAGCAGTCATGGGTCATTCTGGCCCACTTCCCTAGCCATTTGGCCAACTCACTCATTGGGATTTCCATGAGTGGCCTGTCCCCAGGCTCGAACCAAACCTGGACTGAATGTCAGAGCATGTCACCAATGGGTGTTGACACCTCCTTTTTGTCTACCAGTGAGGCCCATTGACCGGCCTGGTTGAACAGCTGTAGGATTCGCTGTTTGACCTGCCCCCCTTTCCAGGGGGTGCTATCCCTCAACCACATCCAGATGTCGACATCTGTGAAGTTGAGGGTCCCATCATCCTCTTGGTGGATAGCAGTTGGAACCCCTTCTGGGTTATGTTGCCATTGTGCAAGCATGGCAGCCATGTCGCCCAGGGTTCTGGCCTTTATTTTGAAGCAGCTCAGCTTCTGTTCCCTGACCAGGCTTCACATGTGTTGTATGACTGCATGCTGTTCCCATGTTTGCGATGGGGCAGGGGTTTTCTTCACACTATCAACTAGTGTGATGAATGCTGGCTCAGCCACCGAGCATACGTTGTACCACTCCACCTGTCTTGGGGCAGAGCATCCTAGGGGCCATAGCAAGCGGCCTGTTAAGGATGCTGGGGGGTCCCCATAGGGGAGGCACTGTCCCAGGCAGGGGAGGCCTGTGGGCATGGATATTCCTGTGGGCAGCAGCAGTGCCACGCCGGGCCCAGGCACAATGGGCCTCATGGCGATCACCACCTGTTCTGCCTCATAGGCCTTGATGGCCCTCCCCCTCTCTATGCCAAATGCAGGATCATTCAGTGAGTTACCTGGCTTGCGTGCCAGGTAATCATCTTCAAGGTCCCTCACAACCTATGCCAGCCCCCAGACTTCTTCTGGGGGTTTGTAACCCCTTTTCTGCCATTGTTTGGATACAGCAGCTTGGGGGGCCATGTTCAGCTCATCCCTAGAATCAGTGGCCCACCCTGTCCCAAACTCATCAGCAAACGAGTCTGGGACTTTGGGCCTCTGTAGCTCAATCCAGTCCACCAGAGCTGTGGGCCAGGTTGATGGTCCTGCCTCTGGATTGGGAGGCTGTGCTGATGGTCTTAGCTGGGCTGCAAGGCTGACAGCCCAGGTCAATGGACCCGCCTCAGGTTGAGGGGGCATCCGGAGAGAGGTCATCCGGCCCATCAACAGAGCTGACTGGGTGGATGTCCCTGCCTCCAGCTGAGGCAGGGGATGGGGCTTGCCCACAGCCTTTGTTGGCTAAGGCATGGGTGTTTTGCTCAGCACTGCTGCCGAGCTGACTTTTGTTTCCTTGAGCTTTCGCTCAAGGGCTGCGATTTGCTCATGGTCACAAGCATTTTGTTTGCACTCAACACAGAGCGCATTTTGTGAGTCCTTTAGGGACTCCCTCACATCATGGATGGTGTCAGGGGAACCCCATTTGGCAATCCATGATCCACCATAACCCCATTTAGTGATCCATGGCCTCGGACCAATGGTCCACAATATCTCCTCAGAGTATGTGTGTGGACCCACTACATTCCATTGCTGGCCCACCATCCTCCTCCCTCTGGAAATGCCCTAAAGCAAACCATTGATTGCTGTCTAAGATCCACTCTTCTATGCACCATTTTTAACCCTCAAAGCAGACTATTGACTGCTGTCAAAGGTCCGCACTTTTTGCTTTCCCATGCCTGAATCTCCTTACTCCACAGAGCAAAGCTCCACAGAGGTTGGTCTGTGCATGACATCTCTGCAGTAGTATGTAGTATATAATCATCTGCTAGTAGTTGGGGATCCTTAGCCTTTTCTCTTTGGACTTCCCCTCTGCTAGGTAGGACTCTCCTTATATTGTATTTCATAATGATTATAACTTTGGATTTCCCCTCTGCTAGCTGTGTGACATGTTCTCCATAGATTTGAGGGTTGCCCTTACAGCAGAAAAGGCTCTCATACAGAGGACTGGTGGTCAGACTGCAACTCCACCATAGGTGGCTACAGAATAGAAGAAAGTTGCTCAGACACTGCAACCTCTTCTGCACACACTGCACCTGACACCCCCTCCTCTGCCATTGTGTTCTCCCTCCCAGATAATCCCACTTACACCCCTCCTAACGACAGCATGGATGCAGACTGCCGGCTGTCAAGTATGGAAGAGGAACTGGCAGTAAACTGGAGGAAGACCAATGCAATTGAAGCTTCCCTATAGGCCATTATGACAAAATTAGGTGTATCCATGGTCAGTAATGTTGACCCAGGAGAAGAGAAGGGTTATGTGGCTTCAGATGCAGTGGAAGGGGTGCATAATGCCCCAAAACCTACTAAAGTTAAGCCTGCATCTCCAGCTGACTTCGATGGAGACCGTGACAAGGGATGTGTATTCCTCAACTCCTGCACCCTTTACTTCACAATCTGTGGAGATCTCTTCCCTTCAGAACAGGCAGGTATCCACTGGGCATTGTCATTCTTCAAGGTTGGCCATGCTGCTCATTTTTCAAGCAAGGTGCTTAGTTCAGAGGCAAAAGGAAAGGGCAACTATTTTAAGGACTGGTCTGCCTTTGAAAAAGCCTTTGAGGAACAGTTCTGTACAAAGAATGAGCAACTCACTGCTCTCATCATGCTAGAAGGCTCCAGCTGGTACCAGGGCAAGGATCCCATTGATTATTACATTGACTGGTTCCAAGAGTTGGTTGACCTGGCAGAATATGAAGATGACAAGACCATTGTGATCAAGTTCCGCCAGGGGCTTGACCCAAGCCTGCAGAACAAGGTGGCACTAATCAGATATGGAACCCCTGATTTTGACAATCCCAAGGGGTGGTATGAAGCTGTGTGAAAGGCCTCCCGCAACCAAGATGCAAATGAAGCTTTCATGGCAGCAAGCCATGGAATTGTAAGGAGTTCTGCCCATCCTCCCACAGTTTCATACCCAAGCCTCCAGCTTCGTTCTGGTTCCCAGGTAGGGCCCCACACTCAGCAGCTTCACATGTCACACATCCTACCCCACAAGCACTAAAGGATGGGCCAGCCCCCATAGGTGTTGACCATGCCTGAGGAGGGACTCGCCCACCCATCATCTGTCACCGCTGCAACAAAGCAGGACACTATGCTCAAGAATGCCCACAAGCATTTGACACTTTGATGATGACCACTGAGGAAAAGCTTGAGCTCCTCCCTGAGCTTCTTGCTCTGGCAGATGTGACAGATGCCCCTACATCTGAAGCGGCAGATGATTAGGAAAAGGAAGGTGCACAGGATTTTGTGACAAGCAGCAGGTGAAAAGTGTGCCCCTGTTGCCTGTACATAACCGGTTTTCTTGCCTCAAAGTTGAGAATGAAGCACCCCTACTCACCTCACCTTCTGTGAAAACACCGGCACAAGTCACACAAAACCCCAGCAGTTTGTTGATGGTGATCAATGAACCACAGCAGAGCACAGTTCCAACTGTAGTGCACAGACTGCACCTCTGTCCAGGGGAACGATGGCTGCCCAAGCACTATGTTGTGAATCCAACCCCTGGCCCAAAATCCCTGACTGTCAAGGTAGAGATCCAAACCACAGACACTGCCAAGGTCAAGTCTGGACTGGCCCTTATCAATTGTGGAGC
>QFFB01001998.1:0-15665 GCA_003316465.1 Ramaria cf. rubripermanens | reverse complement strand
ACAGCATTCGCAGTCACCAGTCTAGGGAAAGAGGACATCATCCTCAGCTTCACCTGGCTCCAAGAGCACAACCCTGAGATCAATTGGCAGACTGTTAAGGTACACATGAGTCACTGCCCAGCCAAATGTCACACCTGCCAATCAGAAGAGCTTGAAGAGCAGAAGGAGTGGCGGAAATTAGAGACATGTGTGAGTGTGCTGTGCTGGTCCACATCCACAACTCATGGATGAGCATGAGGAAGAAGAAGAGGCTGAAAAGCCAAAAGTGCGGACCACTGACCACACCCCACAGACTGTACTTTTGACCTTCCCATGCACTGGAAGTCTCATAGGTTCAGACAGGGCAGACAAGCAGTCCGTTGAACCAGACCAACGAACCACACATCTGACTGTCCCGCTCCCTGTGGACCTCCAAGGTGTCAAAGGGACAAAAGTGTGGACCATTGATAGCAGCTCAAGAACCACACTTTTTGACCCCCCCTCTGGCACTCCATCCAGTGGTCCCTGGAACTCAAGCAATGAACTGCTTGACACAGGGCCAACCAGCTTGCCTCCTTTTTCCACACCCTCCAGCGGTTCATCAAGTCACATCAGTGGACTGCCCAACATGGAGTTGACTGACCTCCTGGCTGAAGGTGACCACCTGCTCTGTATAGACCTCCCCCCAGACCCAGTGTTTGTGCATGCCTCCACCACAACCTCACAACGACTTGCAGAGGCATCACAGAAGTATGCTCGTGCAGAGACTAAGATCCCAGAGTATCTCCGTGACTTTGAGGATGTGTTTGCAAAAGAGTCCTTTGATGCACTGCCAGATTGTAAGGTGTGGGACCATGCCATTGAACTGGAGCTTGGTTCCAAGCCTACCAACTGCAAGGTGTACCCATTGTCGCCTAATGAGCAGGTGAAGCTTGATGCCTTCCTCCAGGAAAACCTCCAGACTGGTCACATTTGCCCATCTAAGTCACTGATGGCTTCACCTGTATTCTTCATCAAGAAGAAGGATGGCTCACTCAGGCTGGTGCAAGACTACTGAGCATTGAATGCAATAATAGTCAAGAACCAGTATCCAATCCCACTCATATCCAAACTCATCAACCAGCTTTGAGGAGCAAGGTACTTCACAAAACTTGATGTCTGTTGGGGATTCAACAATGTCCGCATCAAAGATGGGGATGAGTGGAAGGCAGCCTTTCACACCAACTGTGGCCTGTTCAAGCCCCTTGTCATGTTCTTTGGCCTTACAAACAGTCCAGCAACCTTACAGACAATGATGAATGACATCTTTCAGGACATTATCATGAAAGGTGTTGTTTGTGTCTATCTAGATGACATCCTGATCTTCACAAAGACACTCAAGGAGCATTGAGAGGTAGTGCGTAGGGTACTGGAACAGCTGCGGAAGTACAAGCTCTACCTTATACCAGAGAAGTGTGACTTTGAACAGACATGGATTGAGTACTTGGGACTCATTGTGTCAGAGGGACTGGTGGAGATGGACCCAGTCAAGGTTGCAGGGGTGGCAGAGTGGCAGTCCCTAGGAACAAGTGGGAAGTGCAGTCCTTTGTTGGATTTGTGAACTTCTACTGCAGGTTCATCAAGGACTTCTCTCACCATGCCCAAGCCCTCTTTGACCTCACCAAGAAGGGGGTTGACTGGCACTGGGGTGAACCAGAGCAGACAGCTTTTGACAGCCTCAAGGAGCTCATCACTACAGCACCCATCCTTGTCTTCCCTGATGACTCACAGGCCTTTCATGTTGAAGCTGATGCCTCCGATGCAGCAACCAGAGCTGTGCTCTCCCAACAGTCCACTGTGGATGACAAGTGGCACCCTATTGCATTCTTCTCCAAAAGTCTGAATGCTGTAGAGAGGAACTATGAGATTCATGACAAAGAAATGCTGGATATCATCAGAGCCCTGGAAGAGTGGTGACACTTTCTTGAGGGTGCCCAGCATAAGTTCAAGATCTGGACAGACCACAAAAACCTTGTGTATTTCCGGACATCCAAGAAGCTCAACCAGAGACAAGCCTGGTGGTTGCTGTATCTCTCAAGGTTTGACTTTGAGCTCCACCACCATCCTGGGAAGTCAATTGGAAAGACTGATGCACTATCCCACCATGCAGACCATGGCACTGGAAGTGGGGACAATGCTGACATGACATTGCTCCGCCCGGAGCTCTTCGCAATCTGTGCACTCGAAGGGGTGAGTGCACAGGGTGTGGAGGTGGATGTACTCCGGGACATCCGCAAGACATTCTGAAATGGTGAGAATGAGGAGTCGGTGGTTAAGGTAGTGGAGGAGTTGTGGAAGGGTTACTCCTGTTTAGTATAGAGTGCAAAATGGGTAGAGTTGGATAGGCTGCTGTACTTCTAAGGTAAGATCTATGTCTCACAAGGGGCACACCTCCAATGCATTGTGTCCCAACATCATGACACACGGGTAGCAGGGAATGCTGGCAGGTGGAAAACAATTGAGCTGGTTGCAAGGAATTACTGGTGGCTGCATATGTCTCACTACATCGGCCAATATGTGAAGACCTGTGACCTCTGCTTACGGACAAAGGCACCCCAATGTCTACCAATGGAAGAGCTGGTCCCATTTCCAGTTCCTAAATCCC
This sequence comes from Ramaria cf. rubripermanens, assembly GCA_003316465.1. Classification (NCBI taxonomy): domain Eukaryota; kingdom Fungi; phylum Basidiomycota; class Agaricomycetes; order Gomphales; family Gomphaceae; genus Ramaria; species Ramaria cf. rubripermanens. Next base: position 13,042 of record QFFB01001998.1, on the reverse strand, counting down.
AATGGGACACCATCAGCATTGATTTCATTGTGGAACTGCCAGAATCACATGGATATGATACTGTGATGAATGTAGTAGACCTGGTGAGCAAAAGGTCCCACTTCATCCTGACCACAACCACGATAACTACACTTGGAGCTGTGCAACTGTTCCTGGTGCATGTTTGGAAGCTGCATGGACTTCCACAACAAGTTGTTTCTGATCATGGGCCGCAGTTTGTGGCAGAATTGACCCAGGAGCTTTATACTTGGGATTCAGCTTGCAGCAACCACAGCATACCATCCATAGGGGGATGGACAAACAGAACGGGTCAATCAAGAGCTTGAGCAGTACCTCTGCCTGTTTTTCAATGAATGGCAGGATGACTGGGATGAGCTTTTACCATTGGCAGAGTTCCAATACAACAACCACATCCACTCTGCTATACAACAGACTCCTTTCATGCTAGACACAGGCCACCACCCATGGATGGGCTTCGAACCTAACTAGCCTGACTCCTATGTGGAATTGGTGAATGAGTTCAAGGATCGTATGGAGACATCCCTTACAGAAGCTCGGGCTGCACTTGCCAAAGCAAAGGACAACATGGCTTGGTATTACAACTGATGGCAGATCCCTCCCCCTAAACTGAAAACCAGCAATTGTGTCTTCCTGGATGCAAGCGACATTAAGACAATGCACCCATCACAGAAGCTTGCCCACTGTTATCTCAGGCCATATGTTGTCCAACGGAAAGTGGGGCAGAATGCCTACCGTCTCTGCCTCCCCACTTCCATGGCAAGGCTTCACCCTGTCTTCAACATTATCAAGCTCCTACCAGCACCAGCAGACCCCATTCCCAGGTCGAGAGCGCAAACCCCACCTCCACCAGAGATGGTTGATGGTGAAGAACACTATGTTGTGGAGAAAATCCTAGACAGCCGTTTTGTAAGAGGCCACCTGCAGTTCCTGGTCAAATGGGAAGGGTATGTGTAAGGGCAACCCTCGTGCACTGCAGAAACTACCCTATCACACAGGCTGACAGAGGGGAAAACCGAAGAGAAAGATCTAAGGTCCCACACTGCCAGTGAGCCCATATTATACTATGTTTAACTACAGTCAGGGTCATTGCTCAGTACATACCAACCCTGCACACCGTGGATCTCCACTCGACCCTGGATGTTGTACGTGAGTCATTTCACTTCCAGAGCCGCCCCGAAAGTGGAAGTGGGTCGGAGTTCGAAACTCCGACATTTCGGAGTTTGAGGGTTCGGAGCTTTGGAGTTGCGGGAGTGCGCAGCTTCGGAGTTGTAGCTCCAGAACTTTGGAGGTGGGAAGTGGGGTGTCCTCTGACAGTATGGGTATGAGGAGAATACATGGGTTACAGAAGGTGACATCTCGGCACCAACCAAAGTCCGTGAGTTCTACTAAAATCACCCTGGTGCCCCACACCAGATCTGCTCCACTGCCTTCCACTCACTCATGTCCCATGCTTCGAGGATGTAGTGCTCTGGAGAGGGGGTGATGTCAGGGGAACCCCATTTGGCAATCCATGGTCCTGGACCCATGATCCACCATAACCCCATTTAGCAATCCATGGCCTCGTGTTAGATCCCTGAGATCTAACACCAAAGCTCCGAAGCTTCGGACCTCCAAACTCCGAAGTAACTATTATGTTCCATTTTAGTTCTTGTTGTTTACCTCTTAAAGTATAATTCTCATTTACAACCCAAAGTAGAATACTTGTACCTCTCTCGATCTGACCCTCCAATCCTATTCCAAACTCCGCTTGTTATACACCTCTTATATCTTTCTTGTTATACGTTCTTAGGATACAATTAGCTTACGAGGTATTAATAGTCCTCCAAACTTGTATCCAGTTCTTTAGTTTGAATATCAACTTAATTCCGTGTTACAAACCTCCAGTCTCCTCGCATCACTACCTCCATAATTAGATAACTATTAGTAGTAACTCTGAGTCCAAACCTCCGGACTACCTCCGACACTCTGACCTCTGAAATTAGGGACTGAACAATAGTAGGTGGCACAACCCATAAGTTGAAGCCAAGTCCCTACCCCCCTCGTATACCTTCGAAGTCTCTGACCTCCGAAGTTCCGGGTAACGTCCGCGAACTTAACACCTTGGACCAATGGTCCGCAATATCTCCTCGGAGTATGTGCATGGACCCACCACATTCCATTGCTGGCCCACCATCCTCCTCCCTCTGGAAATGCCCTAAAGAAGACCATTGATTGCTGTCTAAGATCCACTCTTCTATGTGCCATTTTTAACCCTCAAAGCGGACCATTGACTGCTGTCAAAGATCCGCACTTTTTGCTTTCCCATGCCTGAATCTTCTTACTCCACAGAGCAAAGCTCTACAGAGGTTGGTCTGTGCATGACATCTCTGCAGTAGTACATAATATATAATCATCTGCTAGTAATTGGGGATCCTTAGCCTTTTCTCTTTGGATTTCCCCTCTGCTAGCTGTGTGATACGTTCTCCACAGATTTGAGGGTTGCCCTTACAGAGGGACTCCCTAAGATCGTCAATCTCATTGTTGAGGTTGTCGACGCACCCTTGGAGATAGTGCTGGACATTGGACTCGATGTCACAAAACAGCAGCAGCCACGCTGTTGTTAAGTTCATGGACGTTACCTGGAACTTTGGAGGTTGGAGACTTGGAGGTTGGACTTTGAAGTAATACAAGGGGGTAGGGACTTGGCTCCAACTTATGGGTTGCGCCACCTACTATTGTTCAGTCCCTAATTTTGGAGATTGGGGTATCGGAGGTAGCCTGGAGGTTCGGACTCGGAGTTATCACTAATAGTATCTAACTACAGAGATAGTGATGCGAGAAGACTGGAGGTGGTAATGAGGAAATAAGTCAATATTCAAACTAAAGAACTGAATACAAGATTGGAGGACTATTAATACCTCGTAAACTAATTGTATCCTAAGAATGTATAACAAGAAGGATATAAGAGGCATATAACAAGTGGAGTTTGGAATAAGTTCGGAGGTTTGGATTGAGTGAGGTACAAGTATTCTACTTTAGGTCATGAATAAGGATTATACTTTAAGAGACAAACAACAAGAACTAAAACAGAATATAATAGTTACTTCAGAGTTTGGAGGTCCAAAGGTTTGGAGCCTCGGTGTTAGATCTCAGGGATCTAACAGCTGTATTGATGGTGTCCTTGATATGGGAACACTTGATGCTGATTTGGTTGAGGCTTGTGGCCTCAAGCAAGTGCTGGATGTACCCATTACATGGGGCACATCCTTTTGGGTGGTAGACAGCTGTGCTGCCTTGCCACCCATTAATCTGCCACCCATTGTCTCAGTGGGCAGCTACTGTACCATGTTGGCGGCATCCATCAACATTGTGGCAGATGTTGACGCAATGGGGGCTACATCCATGGGGACATCTCAGTTATCGCATATCTTCTTTTGGAAGATGTGATGGTGGTGGTGGCTTCTAAGAAGACTTAGCCTTTTTTCTTGGCATGATCTGAGCAGGTTTTATAGCGGGGCATGATTTGGCTCCGCTGTGTCATGTGACACTCACATGATTAACACAACCTAAGTCCATCATGGCAGGTTGCATGGGTTTGTTATGCCCCAAAGCTCTAGGTATGCATCTAGAGCTTTGAGCTCCTTGCACACTGTCAAGGGCTCCCAGCTGGTGTCTCCAAGAGTCCACCTGACTTCTAGCTGCAGCCCTTTAGGACCCATCCATCTGTGGGACATTATCTTGTCCACTAGCCATTCCTGAGCATCGTTTTGGCTGATTGTGAGGGCAACCTAAGCAGATGCTCTACACTCAAGCAGCACACTGGCGAAGGGGGAATCCTAAGAGAAAACTCTAAGGATCACCTTCACCTACTAGCTAACAGCTATATACCTTGGGCATCACAACCCCATACCTCCGAAGCCCGAATCACATAAGCAACAGGGGTGCTGACTACAGACAGGGCCAAGGAGGTGTTCAGAAGCTGCCAAGGGACCAATTGGCACAGCTCTGGAACAAGAGGCCCAACACCAAAGTGGCACTGGGTGGGGTAGACAACTGAAGGGACTGTGTACACTTTGCACACACTTTGTAGGACTTCGCAAGGCATGGGAATGTTCGCATGGAGTGGAACATAGGGTGCATGTACTTTGCAAGGACTTTGCATGACTTTGCAAGACTTTGCAGGAACCTGCAGGACTTCGCAAGAGTTCCCCTCACATCCACTTCAGCAAGGCTGCAAATACTTCACATGCACTTCGCAAGACTTCGCAAGAGCGTGGGAATGTTTGCATAGAGTGGAATGTAAGGTGTGAAGGCTTTGCAAGGAGTTTGCAAGGATTTTGCAAGCTTCACAGAGGTTCCCCTTACACCGATGTCATAAAATGACTTGGCCTCTCGTCTAGGGAATTGCTCATTGTCATTTGTGATGAACCGATGTATCAACCCTGTATGGAATGTCAGGTTGATTTGTTTGGTCACCAATTCGGGTGGTAGCTCTATGGTTATTGTAGAGGCCGCATTATGAGCCTTTACAACCTTGTACGGCCCAATGTACCTTGGGACCAGCTTCCTGGCCCCGGTTTTGGGGAGGGCCAGGTTCTGTGTCAAGACATATACCAGGTCTCCAGCAGCGAATGAATTGTTCATGCAATGTTTCTTGTTTGCATGAAATGTCTGTGAGACCCAGTGTTCTAGCATCATGTCGTGTGCAGCCATCAGGTTCCACTTCGCCTGTTGGGCGAATTGTTTGACACCATTGAACTTAGTGTCCATTGTGGCCAGGATACCTACATAAGGCATATATCCATGATTTAGCTTGAATGGAGCAAAGCCAGTAGTGGCGCTGACATTAATGTTCAGTGCCAGCTCCACCATGGGGCATTTGTCGGCCCAGTCCCTTTGGTCATCCTGGATGACCACTCTGAGGATCTAGCCGATGGAGCGGTTAGCCCACTCTGTCACCCCATCCATTTGAGGATGGAATGATGTCAACATGAGAAGCTTTGTTCCCATTAATCGGTGTAATTCACACCAGAACATAGATGTGAACTTGGAATCATGGTCTGAGACTATTGACTCTAGGATTCCATGGAGTCTTACTACTTCCTTGAGGAATAGCCAGGCTACTTTGCGTGCAGTGACTCATGTTGTGGTAGGCACAAGATGGACCTGTGACATTATCCAGTCTATGATTACTAGTAAGTAATCTTTGTCACGGGATTGAGGGAGGGGCCCCATGAAATCCATCCCTCTGGATTGCCATGGCCTGTCTGGGATGGGCAGGCTATGTAAAAACCCTTGAGGCTTTGTTTTTCTGGACTTGTTTGTCTGGCATCTTCCACATGATGTGCAGAAGGCTTCTATGTCTGCAGCCATGCCTGGCCACCAGTATGATTGTTGAGTGTAGTTTGATGTCTTCCATTGACTGTAGTGTCCAATGATCTAGTGCGTATGATCAAGGATGATTTCGATCAGCCTCCTCTCCCTCTGGAATGTGTTCCTTAGGATGCATATGACATCTTTTCAGAGCTGGTTCTTGGTCCAGACCAGCCCATCTCATATGTCAAATGTCAGGTGTGCTTCTGGGTTTGCCAGGATTTTTGCACACATAGCGTCCTTGTGATACATGTCTCGTAGGATGCTTTTCAAGTCCATGGATTCCTCTACATGGGCATGTAGTGGAACATTGTCATTGCCTGATGTGATGGCAATGACATCATCATTGACAGCCAGCTCTGTCTCTGATGGTCCCTGTTCAGAGCTTTTATTCATGGCATCTGACTCTACCATGCAAGCCTCCTTTTTGTCTGCGAGACGGCATGACCGTCTCGCTGCTGCTGCACAGATCTCTGTGTAGCAATCAGTCAGCAATAGCTCGCCATCTGGTTCCAATCTCATGTCCACATTGACATAGACATGTTTGGGATGCTTGTCATCATTTGTGTCACTCTCATAGTATCAGGACAGGCAGTCCACTACCTTGTTTTCAACTCCATCAATGTGCATGATGTTAAAGTTGAAATGCAACAGGAATTCCCACCATCAGACTTGTCTGTCAGACAGGCTCTTTTGGGTCTCGAAATATTCAAGACCCTTACTACGATCCGTTACTAGGGTGAATTTCTGCCCTAGAAGCTTATCCTCCCATTTCATGAGGGCTTCAAGCATGGTGATTGTTTCGTGCTCGTGCATTCTGTAATGTTGTTGTGCATTACTGAACTTTTTCGACAAGAATCTGCTGGCCAGCATTTCTTCCAGTCTGGCCCTTGACCATATACAGCTCCAATCCCTGCTTTGGAGCTGTTTGTGATAACCCATATTGGATCTAGGTTATGTGCATTGATCAGCTTCAGGATTGGAGCCCTGCATGCTAGTGCTTTGATGCTCTCAAAGCATTTTTCTAGTAGCAGCATCCATGTAAAGGGACGATTATTCCTTATACACCCCAATAATGGTGTTGTGTATGCTGTAATGTCTGGCATGTAGTGTGCTAGGTAGTGTACCAGGCCTAGAAAGCATTGGACATTGTTGAATGTTCTAGGCTGTCTCCACTCATGGATGCATTGCATTTTATCTGCATCAGCATGTATTCCTCAGCCGTCTATGATGTGGCTGAGGCACTCCATTTGTTGAGAATAGAGGTCAACCTTGCTCTTGCTAAGGAATAGATGGTTGTCTCTAAGCCATTGGAATACAATACCTAGGTGCATTTTGTGTTCCTCAAGGGATCACAAATAAATGAAGATGTCATCCATATATACATGGACAAACCTGCCTATGCAGTTGCGGAACACAGCTGTCATCAACCATTGGAACATGGATGGTGTGTTACAGTCACCCATTTGCATCACTTGGCTCCTGAATATTCTGAGGACGGTCACAAAGGCCATCCTGTGTACATGGTCAGGTATGATGTGTATTTGTTCATACACTTCCGACATATCGAGTTTTGATTGATATGGTGCTTGGGCCATATCATTACAAATGATAGATTGGTCCAGAAAAGGGGTCATGTCTTTGATTGTGTTCTCGTTTTGCTCACACAAGTCAAACACAGTCCTCAGTTTGCCACTCTTTTTTGGCACACAGAGCATGGGCACTGCTTGTTGTGCCACTGCTGGTACCCACCATTTTGTGGTGGTATATCTCTTGATTTTCACCTAGAGTTCCTCATGGAAATGCTCTGGGCATTTAGGCAGTCAGTAGCATATTTGCTTTCTGGGATCAACCAAGTTGATCTCATGATTAACCTCCTGCATGGGTGGCAGTTCTAATGGGATACCACTGACAAGGTCAGTGATTTTTTCGTCCCAGCTCCTGTGGAGCTGGGGGATTGCATCATCCTTCAGGATGACATCATGGGTCTGTGCAAGCCTGAAGCACTCCGGGCACCCCTTGTGTCCCACTCTGGGCAGGGTTTAAATACTACTCCATCCCCGTGTCCTCACTTTGTAGTGAGGATGCTTCTCCCTGCATATGTGGGGAGAGATGTCAGACAGGCCTTGTTGTGGCCCATCTGCCTCATTTCAGGCCTGTATTCCGGCGTTGTTAGATCCCTGAGATCTAACACTGAAGCTCCAAGCCTTCGGACCTCCGAACTCCGAAGTAACTATTATGTTCTGTTTTAGTTCTTGTTGTTTGCCTCTTAAAGTAGGATTCTTTTTCACGACCCAAAGTAGAATACTTGTACCTCTCTCGATCCGAACCTCTGACCCTATTCCGAACTCCGCTTGTTATACGCCTCTTATATCCTTCTTGTTATACGTTCTTAGGATACAATTAGCTTATGAGGTATTAATAGTCCTCCAAACTTGTATCCAGTTCTTTAGTTCGAATATCGACTTAATTCCACGTTACAAACCTCCAGCACCCCCGCATCACTACATCCATAGTTAGACACTATTAGTAATAACCCCAAGTTCGAACCTCCGGACTACTTCTGATACTCTGACCCCCGAAATTAGGGACCGAACGATAGTAGGTGGCGCAACCCATAAGTTGAAGCCAAGTCCCTACCCCCCCTCGTACACTTTCGAAGTCTCCGACCTCCGAGTCTCTGACCTCCGAAGTTCCGGGTAACGTCCGTGAACTTAACAGGCGTGCTGCCTCCTCAGGCAACTTGCTTGGCTGTCGGCGGGACATCAAAGGACACTTTCCCAGTGAGCACGACCTCATTGTTAACTCTGATAGCTCCTGGGCTATTAAAGTCCAGGATAATGCCCATCTTTCTAAGGAAAGGTGTGCCAAGTATCACATCATAATATTCAACGTTGGCCACATCGTAGAGTGTGTCTATAGGGATGTTGGTCTGCACTGAGCGGACAGAAGGTGATGCATAGCTTAGAGTAAGCCAGTAGTATTGTCTGGTAAGCTGCCCTTCTGCATACTGTATCCTATTTTTGCTAAGGAGCACCTTTGAGCCCTCAAAGTTGACAGAGATTCCTTTTTCTCCCATTTTGAGTATCAAAATGAATTGACCTCCAATGTCCAGGGAATGAAGTACATTTTGGAGCTTGATTCTCTTCTCCAATCCATTTATCCATGCCCATCTCATGACCATGCCAATGCTGATGTAAGATACCAATTTCTATTTGTCAGCAAGAAATACTATACGTGGCATCAGGAGCATCTGATATGTAGAGTTGTCTGTAATCTCAGGAGTTATGTGATCTGTGCATCCCAAGTCAATCATCCACTTATTTGAGCTTGCAATATAGAAGCAGATGATGTCATTTGTGGTGCTGGACATTACAGCAGTTATGCTATCAGACAAGTTGGGGTTTCCTCCTGCAATGGCAGTACTCATGGAAGGGGTTGTTTCCTTCTTATCCTTCTCTTTGCCCTTCACTTTGCCCTTTTTATCACTCATTCCCTTCCTCCTCTTGGATTGTGTTTCTTCTTAAGACAAACCACATGCCTTGCGGTGGCAATCCTTTTCCCAGTGGCCAGTACAGCCACAGAAATTGCACTTGTCCTTCCTGTTAGATCCCTGAGATCTAACACCGAAGCTCCGATGAAGGAAAATCGAACGAAACGCATCTAAAAGCTTCAAACTCCGAGGAGCCTTTAAAAACTCTAAGCTCCACACGCGTCTATTTCATCTCAGCTTATTCCATCATCTCAGTTCAGCCCAGCCAGACAACGCAGCCATACCCCATCGATTATCAGTTCATTGTTATCCCCATGAGGGTCGTCGCTCAGTATGTACCAACCCTGCATGCCGCGGATCTCCACTCGACCCTGGATATTGTACGTGAGTCATTTCACCTCCATAGCTGCTTCGAAAGTGGAAGTGGGTCGGAGTTCGAAACTCCGAAGTTTCGGAGTTCGAGGCTTCGGAGCTTCGGAGGTGCGGGAGTGTGGAGCTTCGGGGTTGTAGCTCCAGAACTTTGGAGGTGGGAAACAGGGTGTCCCCTGACATCACCCCCCCTCTAGCGTGCTGCGTCCTTGAAGCACGGGACATGAGGGATTGGAAGGCCATTGAGCGAATTCAGCATGGTGCACCAGGGTGTGTCTGATAGAACTCCCAGAGTTTGTCTGGGGCAGTGACGTCTTGCTCTGGAACCCATGAATTTTCCTCGTACCTGTACCCTTCCCATTTCACAAGGAACTGGAGGTGACCCCTTGTGAATCAGCTGTCTAGAATTCGTTCCACCACGTAGTGTTCCTCTCCATCCACTATTTCTGGTGGGGGTGGTGGGTGAGCCCTCTGACCTGGGATCGAATTGTCTGGAGTTGGAAGTAACTTTACTACATTGAAGACAGGGTGGAGTTGGTACATGGAAGCTGGAAGCCGGAGGCGATACACACTCTGGCCGACCTTCCATATTATCATGAAGGGGCTGAGGTAATGGTGGGCAAGCTTCTGCGAGGGGCGTGTAGTGCAGATGTCACTTGCATCTAAGTACACCTTGTCTCCAACTTGGTACTCTGGTGCCAGAACTTGATGTTGGTTATAGTACCATGCCATGTCATCCTTGGCCTTTGCAAGAGCTGACTTGGCCTCTGTGAGGGTCGAGTCCATCCGGTCTCGGAATTCATTGACTGTTTCTAGCCAGGACTCGGCCTGGTGCGGTTTGAATCCCATCCACGGGTGTCGTCCGGAGTCAAGCATGAAGGGAGTTTGCTGTGTGGCAGAATGCACATGGTTGTTATACTGGAATTCCGCCAGTGGAAGCAGCTCATCCCAGTCGTCTTGCCTCTCATTGACAAAGAGGTAGAGGTACTGCTCCAGTTCCTGGTTGACCTGTTCCATCTGTCCATCACCTTGTGGTGGTAGGCCGTAGTGGCGGCCAGCTTTATTCCAAGCAGGCGGTAGAGCTCTCGTGTCAGTTCCGCTATGAACTGTGGACCTCAGTCCGAGACAACTTGCTTCGGAAGTCCATGCAGTTTCCAGACATGTGTGAGGAACAGGCAGGCTGCACCGAGGGCAGTGATTGTTGTGTGCGTCGGAATGAAGTGAGACACCTTGCTTACCAAGTCCATGACATTCATGACTGAATCATAGCCATGGGACTCTGGGAGTTCGACAATGAAGTCGACACTGATGGTGTCCCATCAGAACTTCGGGACTGGGAGTGGAACTAGCTCCCCAACAGGTGGGTGCCATTGGGCTTTGGTCTGGAGGCAGAGGTCACATGTCTTTATATACTGACCAATGTAACGGGACATCTGTGGCCACTAGTAATTCCGGGCAACTAGCTCCAGTGTCTTCCATCTGCCAGTGTGTCCTGCCACTCGGGTGTCATAATATTGGGACACAATGCATCGGCAGAGGTCTCTTCCATCCAGAACATAGACCTTGCCTCGGAAGTGGAGTAGGCCTTCGTGCTCCGATCACTCTGCTGCCCTGACCAACTTCAAGCACCCCTTCTGGAGTTCTTCCACCACCTTCACCACCAACTCTTCCTTCTCTCCGTCTTGGACCTCCCTCCAGATGCCTCAGAGTGTCTCTGCCTCTGCTCCGGTGGCTGTTACTCCTTCAAGGGCACAGATTGCAAAGAGGGCTGGGGGGAGTATGGTCACGTCCGCATTATCTCTACTCCCACTTCCATGATCTGCGCGGCGGGATAGTGCATCAGACTTGCCCATGGAGTGACCCGGGTGGTGGTGGAGCACAAAGTCAAACCAGGACAGGTGCAGGGACCACCGAGCCTGCCATCAGTTTAGCTTCTTGGACGTGCGGAAGTACTCAAGGTTCTTGTGGTCTGTCCAAATCTCAAACCGGCATGGAGTGCCCTCGAGGTAGTGCCTCCACTCCTCCAGTGCATGGATGATTGCCAGCATCTCCTTGTCATGAATCTCGTAGTTCCATTCAACCGGACTGAGGCTTTTGGAGAAGAAGGCAATTGGATGCCACTTCCCACCACCATCCGAGGATTGCTGGGACAAGACTGCTCCGGTGGCCGTATCAGAGGAGTCCGCTTCAACACAGTAAGAACAGGAGTCATCTGGGAAGGCAAGGATAGGGGCAGAAGTGATCAGCTCCTTCAGTGTGTCAAAGGCAGCCTGTTCTGGCTCTCCCCATTTCCATTCAATGTCCTTCTTGGTGAGGTCGAACAGGGCGCAGGCGTGGTGGGAGCAGTCCTTGATCTTGATGAACCTCCAGTAGAAGTTGACAAATCTGACGAAGGACTGGACCTCCTTCTTGTTCCGAGGTATGGGCCATTCCGCCACTCTGAAGACCTTGACTGGGTCCATCTCCACCGAGCCCTCCGACACAATAACTCCGAGGTACTCTATCTGGAGACATTCGAACTCGCACTTCTCTGGTTTGAGGTACAGCTTGTGTTCTTGGAGACGTTCCAGCACCCTCCAGACTATCCTCTGGTGCTCCAACAGTGTCTTGGTGAAGATGAGGATGTCGTCTAGGTAGACACAGACAACCCCTTCCACTATCATGTCTCAGAAGATGTCGTTCATCATTGTCTGGAATGTCATTACTAGTAAGAAACGGACTCAACGAACTATCTTCTTTATTCTATCATTCCAATGGACATTCTAGCTACAATCATTTCTCTTTTATCATTCAACTTCTCTTCACAGACCTTCTTGATCTTACAACTTATTTCTCGACTCAGATTTTTCACCGAGGCACATTTATAGGCGTAGCATTATTTGAGGCGCACATTTGTGCATAGTTAGAGACGAGGCGCATTCAGATGCGTAGCACACTACTTTATAGTGTCAGTTCTTTTTCTTTTTCACCACCACTGATCAGATCATCTTTATTTCTACTCTACTTCGTCTAGCTAGCGAAGTCGACCCCTAACGAGCCAGGGGCTCTAAGCTTTTCACATGCTTATTTCTTAAACATTGCGGACTTTTACTTATAGCCAGCGGAACGCAAAAATATGACTTGACCCTTTTTTTGCCCTTGCTATTAGTTTGGTCCTGCAACGCACTTAGTTCTATTTACCTGAGGTTATCAGTCTTGCATCTATTGTCCAGCCCCGACTTGAGGCCTAGGATTTACCTGTTCTACCATTGATTTATTCTTCGTAACGGACCTCCTGCTTCTCCAGAGTCTATCCCCTATCATATAAAAATTTTCAACACTCAACCTCACCTTATTTTCACATGAAATGTGGCCGGACTGTTTGTGAGGCCGAAGAACATGACCTGTGGCTCAAAGAGTCCTCGGGTTGTGCAGAAGGCAGCCTTCCACTCATCCCCTTCACATATGCGGACATTGTTGAAACCCCATCAAATGTCCAGCTTGGTGAAGTACTTGGCCCCTCGGAGTTGTGTGATTAGTTCAGAGATGAGCAGAATTGGGTACCGGTTCTTGATTGTGACTGTGTTCAAGGCTCAGTAGTCTTGCACAAGTCAGAGCGAGCCATCCTTCTTTTTGATGAAGAAGACCGGAGATGCCATAGGTGACTTCAATGGACGAATCCTTCTGGTGCGGAGATTCTCCTGGAGGAAAGCATCGAGCTCCACCTGCTCCCTGGGTGACAGTGGGTAGACCTTACAGTTGGTGGGTTTTGACCCAGGCTCTAACTCGATGGCATGGTCCCATAGCTTCCGCTCTGGCAAGGCATCA
>QFFB01001993.1:0-18802 GCA_003316465.1 Ramaria cf. rubripermanens | reverse complement strand
CGGCACTGCCCGGCTGATACGCTGCTAAATACCTGGTGGTTACATCAACTAACGCAGCATCTAACTCTAATGTACGGGTAGGTGTCTTGTGTCGCGCAAGATTTGTTGCCTTCGTCGGGCCTGTCGTGACTGGTACCTAGGCGGTGGAACTGCGGCTCAATGACCGACGGCTTGCCAAGACAAGGTGGATGGAGGTGAGTCTCGACCGCCCAGCAGCGCTGTTATCACACCGCGTCCAAATCCGTGAAGATCGTGATCGAGTATTACAGACTCAGCAATTGGGGTCCCGCTGCATCGTGTTATTTTCATCCCTGTTTCCGCGGCAAAACAGAACACTACCGGCATCGCCAATCCAATGTGTTGATGTCTAATAATCGCCTGACCACTAATGGTCTCTATGTTGTGCTCGACGGAAGCGCTGCTTCCAAGGCAACCTGGCTACCTACCCAGAGTCTGGGAGCGAGTGGGGATTGTTCACTATCCTGTATAGGAATGGCCTTCATAGTTAAAGAGCTCGAGAGAGATTGACAAGTTTGAGAGACGGCATCTCAGACGAGGAATCTCTTACCCGTATGTGACATGATACTCTTCATTCAAATCATAAATACAGAGATGGTCCAGGACCGCCAACCTTCTAAGTGGTATTACTACGACGACCGAAATCCCCGTGAACATCCAGAAGAATTTTGAGTGCGTTCCGGGCGCTGTAACAGAAGTGAATCGACGCAGGCGACCAAGATGCATGTGGACACACCGGACACGCGATAAATCGGAGTCGGCAGAGGTCAGCACCGTTTCTAGTTGCCTTGGTTGCTCTTCCCATGGGTACTGAAGGCAATGTAGTCAGACAGCAACACATGGAGAATCCAACACGAAACTTACGGGAAGGAACTACACGACCCAGAAGTTCAACTGAATATTCAAATAAACAGGGCACGGCCAACGCACCTTATGCAGATACTCGTACGCCACCAAAGTGAAGCCGAATTGTGGACTACTCCGCAAGACTCGAGCCAGGCCGCCCTTGAAAAGTGCCTTGGGGCCCTCTTCCCGGTCTATGTCTAGTGTTAAACGATATGTACTCGTCAAGCCACATTACATGCTCACAGATCTTGAGGAATGCATCCCCCAAACCCTTGTACGTTGTTTGGCCCTTCCTTGCTTCAACTTGCAAACGAGTCTTCACCACATCTGATCGCAGCGTGTCATGAAATGATTATGGATTGCTCGTTAGTGTGACCTGTGTGACCAGACCTGAGAAGTACATATAGGCTTACCAGCGGGTGTGGTAAGATAGGCTGCAGGCATCCCGCTAAGGAGATTACGTCAGGAATCAAGGTGCAACGGTGAGACTCATATCCAAGCCTCGCCAACAAGCAAAACACACGCAGCGGCAGCGGACCCCAATGTCTCGAAAAAAGAGAGCTTTTTGCCATTGTAACCCTCATGGAACAAGTCTCGTTTAAGATGCGAGTAGGCTGACGTGAAGGACTGAGAACATGCCAGAAGAGATAATTGCGTACATACGCACCAGGGAAGTAGATGGCAGAGAAGGGAATATCACGTAGTAGACATGCCGAAGCTCCTCGATACAATCCCAGCAAACCTAGTTGCTTCACTATATGGATCGCACCCCGTGGGACAGCACCTTCAGCTTTCGCTGCTTCGCCCTGTACCTGTAATCTGATCTTGCTACGGCCCCATGGTTCGTATTTAAGAGTCGAGATATGATAATGATGGCTCACACAATCTCTAGTGGATTTGTAAAGACCTACGGATGTGGGTGAAAATGATGGTGATGCCTAGATATCAGCGGAGACACGCACCACTTGGCACCCTCCAGCGGTCCCACCGGCAATTAGCTCCCACATGAGTTTAATCCTACCCGTCTCGGGGTCCATGGCTCTTCCGCGCACAAGATCGTTGACAGTCAGCTTGATGGCTTTCTCAGGAGCGACACCCTGTAGCAACACTCATATCTCTAGATAAGTTGACTCATAAGAATTTAGAAACGCACCACAAGCTGTGGTCCTAAGCCACGATAGAAGCCTAACGCCCCTTCATTTCGGAAAACCTTTTTCACGCAGTCCATGCTGTTCTCGTACAACAACTGGCCAACGACTGTACTACGTTGATTCTGCATTCTGCAGACAAAGTTAAAGCATTGAAGCTGAACACAGGTGACCAGGACGAACCGTGTCTAAAGAAACAAAAACACGGAATAAACATTGAAAGGTAAGCGCAAATAACTAGAATTACCTTGACTATTGCAAGCGTCAGGCAGAGCGTTTCATGCATAGAGTACGTTGCTCACCCAGATCTATAGGATAGACTATTGTGGCACCAAAGGATCCCGCCAGTCCTCCCAACATGAAATTATACGCCGAGTGTGCGAACCCTTGTAAAAATGATGTCACTTCTGCTACGGCCGGTTTTGCTATTTCGTCGGCTGGTGTCTTCCAGCGCGGATCGAGGAGCTGTGCGAAATCTAAGAGGGCAAGCCTTTGCGCACTGCCTCCACGTCCAGCAAAGTGGAAAATTATGGATACCTCCATGGGACTGAAAATGCCGTAGCGTGTAGAGGAGGCCGCATGGTTCAAGAAATCTACTTGGTCTATACGACCATCTTTTGTTTTTGCCGTAGCCTCACGAATTACTCTACAAAACATCAGCCTAAGCCTCGATGGAGTTGAGGCGTACAAACCGCTCTATCATGTCCATATCTGTGTTAAAATGATTGATATGAGATGGAAACTAGAGTTAATTTGACACTCGTACCTCTAATTACGTTGTGAAATGCAATTACTTCCGAATACGATATACGTCCTCCTGGTGTTATTGTGCATAAAGTAGGCAATCGTTCAATCACCGCATCTGATAGTTTATGTCCAGCCAATTCCTAAGAAAGTAATCTTACCCGACGTGTGCCTAAAACAAATGTAATAACATACTACGATAATTCGTCTAAATTGCTCAGGACGAATGAAGCCATCCTGGTTGTCGTCAAGATATTTGAACGCCTGTCGCAGCCGTTCGCCCTGGAGACCCTTCATGAGTTGCGTAAACTCATTGTCTTAAAGAGAGGTCAGCCACAGACCAGTCCAACTCAGCGAAAAGTACTCACATCCAAGTACATGTGTTCCATCTTTTTTTCCAAGGTATAATTTTACCCAATCGCTGAATATGGCGATCAGATTGACTTGGAAAAAATGTCGTCGGGGACGAACCAGTCAAAATCAAACGGTATGCTGCCAGGACCAAGATTTGCCGAAAATACATTCTTAAATTCGTCGTATGTTATTGTCCCGGAACCATCTCTGAGATGAAAAAGGTAAGAATTGTTATAAGCGGATTCAAGCCATAACACTCGCATGTCAAAATATTGGAATGCCATCCAGTAATCAGCATCTGGCCGTTTGAGCATCGTCTCGAACACGCAGAAATCATCCCAAGAAACAAGCCCTCGTCGAGAGCTATCAGCTACACGGAAGAGTATAGCGTACTGCGCGCGGTCAATCTTATCCAGATCACCCTTCGGCGCAATCGCATTGACAAATGTATCTTTGTCAAGGTACCTGTTGGCTTGGTTGTAGTTATCACCATCCATAAAAAACGCTAAGGCGTACTTTTGACCATTGACCTCCTTCTTGGAGTTTGATTCAAACGTTCGCCTCCACCGTCTAAGCTCGCTTTCCGGAGCGGCGACTGTCTGCCGTATGGCATTAAGTGCTGACATCGTCAGAGCCTGGAGAGTATCACCGTATCACAATGATTGATGACTGCGTCTAATGACTGAAAGTATAGAGAGAGATAATTATCTGGGGTATCTCTATAGAAGAGAGGTTGAAGGACAGAAAGAATTACCGAGTCGGTGCACAAAGCCGTGACATTAGGCGCGTGTGACAGGGAAACTCGGAATGTCACATGGCCGAACGAAACAATGGCACCTCCACAGCCAACACATCTTTTGCATTCCTCTACTATTCCTGCCTGTCTTTCGACTCCCCGTGCTGTACACACTGGAGCTGCTGTCGGACCAGATGTAGGCGGAATAACCGGCTATCCGCTTCGCTTTGTTCCGGCTTTCGCTAACATGAAACTGGAGAAGGACATCCGCGTTATCTCTGCCCATATGCCACCCGCCTCCTACAAATAACGTGCAACGGAGAACTCGGTTTTACTATAAAAACCCGTTGATTCACAAAATCAGCGGTTGTACCACTGGGCCCGGAACTTTAAGCTTTAAACTTCAAAGCTGGCGGGCGTGACTGTATTGTTGTGATCTTTTGTGTCGGTTACGTAAGGTGCCTCAGCCGCCATTAGGCAATTCGAGGGTCATGAAACTAGTTATTATATTGGTTGCTTGACGGTACATGCACGTCGTCCAAGGAATATAGCAAGTGATAACAGTACTCTTAGCTCGTCAAGTCACAGCAACCGATTTGATAATGATATCGTCCTAGTCAGTGTAAACTATGAGTTGCCTATGAATCGGATGGCCTGAGTATTGGTGCTGTGCAGACGCGTCGTGTCAATCACAAACGATTCTGATTCACGTCATCCACGTCGAATGTAAGCGTGCCAAACGAGTACAGTACGAAGTTTAGCATCATATGCAGCACGTTCATTAGAAGAGGACAGGCCTTTTTTTTTCTTAGGTTACTGCTGTTGAAACTAGTAAAGAATCTGGAAATTGCTGTACTTGCACACTGTTAGACGCAAACAACGTGAGATGTGCGACTGCGAGATAAACAGCCACGTCGACGGAGAGCACTCGTGGAAGGGGTAAAACAGCACACCGAGGACAGAGGGTAGCGTTTTCATGGAGCAGGCTGTGTGCTGTGGGGAACAGGAACAGGCTCGAGGTCTGTCTTGATGTCACCCGGTATTGCAGCGAGATCATCATACTATGACGGGTTTGAGCTAAGCCACCTCATGTCTGCTGTCCGAGCTGTGCAGAGACAGCGTCTAGAGTATTTCCAATGACCCTGAGCGCAGAGATCCTAAGTATGCTAGGCGAACCATAGTAAACACGAGCTGGGTGCCGGCTTATTGTCGGCACTTCAGCGCATTCATAACGAGTTAGCAACGTCGGCCAGCTGGCAGAGCTGCAATCGGAAACCGCTCGTTCGACATCACCACTCCTTTCTTACCACCTCGCGAATCACACTAATTGATCAATCAGTACATAGAGTCCACTAATTGATTGCTTAACAATGCTATCCCGATCTGTAATACAAACTAGTCGCCATTCGCTGCGCAAGGATCCCGCCCACCCGAGCGGCTAACCTTGCTCCATGACCCGGCAAGCCATGCTCACCCCACAGCTCTCACATCTCCACTAGCGCACAATGAGCTGCATGGCATACATGGTCCACTGGTGCTACACTCTCTGTCTGCTTCTTTTGGCCTCTCGACAATAAGGTGGCTGTTAGCACTCAACCTCAAGCCTAGGCAGTATGCGAAGTGTAAGTATACTGCGACGACGAAGGCGAGTGTAAACAGACTCGCCGCTCCCGCGGAGCGTAAGATTTGGATCGGAGAATGGTAGTTTGTTCCATGCCATGAAACTGATTTCTCAGTCGCGCATTGCAGTATGCTGTAGCCCAGCAAGGGGAGTGCGTAACTCGAAAACATCTTCCAGTCACGGCAGCCAATGAGGACGGCCCGAGCTTGAAGCGCTGCTTGAGAAATCCTCGTTACATGTGGAAGCTCGACCATTTCGAAGACTCGACAAAACTCTCCTTCAGAGTCGGGGATGCACTCAGCGACCTCGATTCATGACACTCCGGATTACTTAGCACCATGGTAAGTTTCAAATGTACGCTTCCTTATCATTGCCTATGACGAGCAGAGCAGACTTTTGAACTTGATTCCCACATGAGTCCGACAACTGGCACCGGCAGCGCTGACGCCGAGGGCTTCGCTTCAATCTTCAAAAGTATATGTTATGTATTCAGGGAAGGATTCAACCGGTAACAACAACCAGGCACACAGAGCGGTGGCACAGTTGGTGTGAAAACTTGTAGCTGAAAACAGGCTTTCGCGAAGTCATCTCAACTAACATCTAAATTATACTACTATATGCATATTGCCATAAATGATGCGAAGACTGCGAATGAATAGCAGCCGTAGGCTCGAGCAAAGGGATGACAACTTTTCCATATCCTTCGACAGCACGCGAAGAAAACTCTATACTCATATATGTGCAGCTGTGTTAGGCTGCTCGACATACATATGTGGAGCTTAGAAAGCGGATAGTACGTTGCGCGTTTTTCTGAATCCTCCACTGAACCCACCACACTTGCTTGTGGTCTGATCATGTCTAACGGGACGCAAAGCGCAGCTCTAGAAGACGAAGACCAGCACACAGTTGCTAATGCATCAATCGCTGAGCAAGGTTTACCTTCAGGTAGTGATACCACTTGGAACAATTTGTCTCCTGAGTTTTGATTGACACGACTCGGATAGATATAGCAAACTCGACTCAGTGGCTCTCTTCCTCAGCAGGCGATTCCAAAATTGAAATGACCACCCGAAGACAGCAGCAGGTCAAGCAGTCGAATGGCTATCCTCCTAGGCCCGCTCTTGACTCGGATCATCATTATTGGGAATTTACTGTCAACAGTTCGAGTTTAGACGTCGCACCGGACGTGAAGCTGATTATATTGCCGTTTACCGTTTCTAGAGCAAAGGCTCCCTGTCTTACCTCGAGTTTTCAGAAGATGATATTGCAACCGCTACGCATCGAATGTCTAAAAAGCCTCCAACAGTTAGTCAGCTTCGGGGTACAAGTTTGCCTGGAAACAGTATGACTTCGTCGGTCTTCTATGCATTTCCCGCCGGTATGCATTTGGACTTGCAATTAATATTGCACCGGAGACTCATTTAAATTTACAATTTCAGTCATAGCCGCTTCGTCCATATTCTCTCCTATATCTCTCTTTATTGCATGCCTGATTTTGTTCCTGTGGAGGCCCATCTTCCTGGAGCTTGGGTCAGCGATTCGGTTGAACGGGGGCAACTATGCATATCTTCTCCAGGTCAGTGGAACGACTCTAGGTCTCTTTGGCGCTGCTGCGACATTACTCGACTCCGTCGCGACGTCTACGGAATCTGCAGCAACAGCAGCAAGTTACCTGAGAGGCGAATTTACATCATCGTTAGCCGTTCCAGAGGCTGCAATAACTATTGCACTATTAACCGGTCTTGCCATACTATGTCTCGTCAATGTTAGAAGGAGCAGCACACTGACGTTGTCATTTTTCCTCATCCATGTCCGTAAATGCCTTGGTCGCTTCTGAGCCATTTTTGAGTTTCCGGATTGACAGCTTCTTACCATGGTGATTCTGATGGTCGCCTCAATGATTGTTTGGGGTCGACATGGATCTGGCACCCTCATATCCAATTGGGACCTTAGACCGAGAGGAACATCTAACACCGCAAAAGCCATATTCAACGGTATATGCATTGGCTTCTTGGGCGTCACAGGTTCCATTCCGTTATTTACTCATATTTCCAGGACTGATATCTCGCCAGGCTTCGAGACCACGCCAACCTATATCGAGGCCATTCATCCAGACGCTTATGGACCAGTACTCCGAAACATTCTCATTTGCACCCTCTTTTTGAATGCTCCCTTGATGCTAATGGTCTACGCTGTTCTTCCGCAACAAACCATCAACTCGGGGACAAATATCCTCTCTATTCTAGCAGAAACAGTAGCGGGACGGTGGCTAAGGATTCTGGTTGTGGTAGATGCCGTTCTAGTTCTGGCCGGTGGCGTTATAGATGGTATCTGTTCGGGATGTGCATTGCTCGACAGGCTTGCAAAGTTGGGAGGCCTTTTTGATTTTTGCAGATGATATTGATTCAGTTTAATCGATGCAGAGATCAAGTATTTTCAGAAGCGCTATTGAAGACACTACCCGTTACGGGCTCCCAGTATATCTTGATCATCTTCTGTTTTGCCCTCAACATCCTCCTATATGCGGTTTCCGCTTTCAGTCTCACGACGATCTCTGCTGTATTTACAGTTACATTTTTGTCTACACTTCTACTGGTACGTGCTAAAGAAGAGTTTCAGCCACATTTATTACTTACAGAGAGGTCTGACTAGTTTGTTTTGAGTGATATACTCCTCAAATTCAACCGAGATAGACTTCCACGCAGCGATAGATCTAGCCTTCTAACAGTCTTCTTTACCTTGGTGGTAGTCATCATACTCTTAATTGGTAACATCGTCCCCGAGTCAGTCCAGCTGGTAGCTGCATACAAGCTTGCTTGCTTTCACTGACCGTGATTTCGCATTACAGCCCCAAGATTCTGGCGTTGTTCGCCGTCTATTTCTTTGCAACGCTTCTCCCGCTTCTGACAATGCAAGCAGAAGATCCAGCAGCCAGGATGTTGTTATGGCTCTATTATCAAAGCAGGCTACACAAATGTCGCTGGACTGAAGGTTGGGACACGAAACTTATTGAAGTCGTCAAACGGGCTCGTCGACACCCCGTCTGTGTTTGGGTAGGTCGAAACGATGTGAGTCATTTTATTCCTTGAGCGGTGCTTAGTTCACGGAAAATTCCATTATAAGACGATGAACCTTGTGAACTTCATACTTTATATCCGCAACAACGAAATCACTGCCCACATCATCTTCGTGCACGCATATCAAGACGTAGGATCGATCCCTTCGGAGCTGACTCCGAACATCAAGATATTAGACGAAGCATTTCCAACAGTTACTATTGACCTAATGCTTGTTCGTGGAAATTTTGGACCAGCGGTGAGTAGTTGGTGATATTTTTCGTATGAAATCTACCGCATGAAAGGGTGACTTATGACTTCTGCAGCTTGTGGAAGCCGTCAGTGTCAAGAAAAATATTCCTCGGAGCAAAATGTTCATGGCCTGTCCAAGCGAAAGCCATGGGTGGGAGATAGGGGAGTACCAGGGCGTCCGAGTGGTAACACAGTATTGAGTATAGCTTCATCTTGTGGTATCATGTGCCAAAATGTGCCCTTACTAGAGAATGCATTGCAAACGCAAATGTGTTACACGGTGGAACATCCGTTGAGAAGAGCAGTTGGTTGCAACTTGTAAAACTCAACTTGCCATAAGGGTACGCCCTTTAAGTAAGTCCAGCAATGCCCATAATCATAGAACAATCTCGTTAGGGATTCTGAAACTGATACAATACATGTCTTTGTTCGGAGCAACACGGCGAACTAGATGTATGGCCTCACTGCCTGACATGTGATGACCGAGCGAGGTCGCGACACGCTACACGCAGACGTTAATTTCTTGTTGATCAACGACAACAAAGATATACTCGCCTCGCGTATATCTTTCTCCGCTCTGTCGGGTTCCAATTCCCTGGTGAAACAATAACAGTGTACCATCGGGTTTTCGTGGTAAACAGTCTCAAAGTCAGAGTGGTCACGTATTTCTGTGAACAACCCTCTGAAAGCCCCTAGAAATGTAATGGCACTGTCGGGGAGATTCATTACAAAATGGGATATTCGTCTTGTGCCCTTCAATGGCGACGAAGTACGGCCTGGGGATCGTCGTCGCATCTCCCGTGCTCTTTGATTGGCCGATTTAAGTGGACCGAGTTGAGGAAATGGATTATCCCAGCACTGTCGAACTGCTTGCTTTATGAATGCCATGCCATCTTCGCAAGACACTCGTACGCGGTCTTGAACCTGAGTACAATATAAGCGAGCGTCATGAATGAGAATAAGAATGAAATTCTGACTGGACGTACGTGATTGCGTTCAACGTTCGTCCTCATCCACTTCACACTCTCGGGATTAAGGTCGTTCGCGAAAACCACGCACCCTCTTTTCGCCGCAGGAAGTGTAAAGGGGCCAACGCCTGCAAAAACGTCCGCTATGACCTCGCCTGGGTTGAACAGCGAGACCAGCCGCTCATGTTCGTGATGCAAACGAGAATTCCAGTAGACTGTGGTAAAATCGAAAGTGAATCTGCAGCCCGATTCGCTCTGATGCATGACGTAACTCAATAGCCTTCGGTTTATGTAGTTGCGGTATAGGACCTACCACCTCTACGACGTAGTCGGGTTCTCCCGCTAACAGCTCCATCTCAAAGAAGCGAAATTGGGAATGGATATTGTTCAATTTGTTTACAACAGTTTTAATGTTGGGGTTTTTCTGGTAGGCTGTCAGTACATTTCACAGAATATAATCATGAATGTTTACATCAACAATGACTTGTCCAATTATGTGCCTATACGGCAGGTATTCATCTCGTAAATTGACATGTGCTGTAATGAATGTCTGCTCTAAGCAGATAGGTAATAAAATAAATCAGGTACTGCACCTAAATGTCCAGCAGTGGAAAAGGATGTTGGAGTACCTTCAGGCAATCCTGGAGGTAGGATTGCATTTAATATTTCATCTGTAGCGTAATGTGAGCATAGAGCTGCACATGTGGAAATATGGGTATAATCTGCCTGTAGTCCAGTAGGTATAATCCAATTTCACAATGTGTTGCACTAAGCCCAAACCTTCTTGAGCCACAAATTCGCGCGCGATGGGTGGCAGGAGTGCTGTAGAAGGCACCATACAATAAGAATACATGTTATTAAAGGGTTCAATAACACTACCTTCTTCGACTGTTCCTAGTAAAACTAGCCTTTCATCTGGTTGTTTCTGATCGGAAATGATGCTCTTGACTTTAGGTAGCTGAAGCAGTGACCTCGGGTGCCATATGGTTAGCCTTTTAATGTTTCGATATATTTAAAGCATCACACCCTTTCATCGCGGGCGCTTTAAGAAACAAGCCTGCTTTGGCAGGAGTTACGCGAACTGCAAGTACAGGAATCTCTCTGTAGAATTGCGATCTGTCAAAGACTTTGAGTGAAGAAACTATTGGAGGAGATATATCAATTGGGGGAATGCCTTGAGAGAGCATCCTCCTTGAATGATGATTGGCAATTGCGCTCTTGATTCGAAGGAACTTCAATCTGAACATTGATATTCAAACTCCGCCATCTGGCATGTCTACTGGCAAGTCTAGGGATCCAGTCCCTGAAGTTCTGGCGCATGTTATCGATGTGCATTGTCATCCGACAGACTCTATGATAGTGGCGTCCTCCATGGATTCCCTCAATATCAAGATCTGCGCCATGTTAGTACTCATCTGTCACCAGAATGTATTTGTTCAAGTTTGATTAGGGCTACTAAACAGAGTGACCAGTCTCTAGTTCGTGATCTCGCGCTAGAATGGCCTGGCAAAGTGATTCCATGCTTTGGTTAGCATTTCTCCCGCGGTGGCGATACATCAATTCTTATATAGTCTCTCGGGAGGAAAGGGTATCATCCTTGGTTCACTCACTGGATTTCACGGGAGCCTTCTATAACCAAAGAACAACATTATAAGGTGTTACTGATAGACAAATCACACCCAAATCGGAAGGACGACTTGATGAAAGCTTTGGAACGACTCCTTCCAGACCTTCCCGAACCTATCTTGCTCTCGGATGTACTCAGAACCCTCCGCACCAATCTTACTGACTTCCCTAATGCAATGTTAGGAGAAGTAGGATTAGACCGCTCGTTCCGCATTCCCTGGTCCCCCGATCCAAACATACAGCGTAAACTTTCGGATTTCACTGTACCTCTGGAGCACCAAACACACGTCCTTGAAGCACAACTAAAGCTAGCTGTCGAACTCAAACGAAATGTAAGCTTTCATAGCGTTAAAGCTCAACAAGCCACTTTACAGCTTTTTGATCGCATGTCAAAACAACACGGAGAAGCGTGGGACATGATTAGTCTCGACATGCATTCTTGTGGGATGAGTCCTGAAATGTGGATAACACTTGAGGTAATGTAGTTATGAAGTCGAAAACAGCGATGAGTATATCTCTCGATTACAGAAAACCCACCCGAACATCTACTTGTCCCTGTCTACTACCATCAATGCTCGTTCGCTGTCTTACAGAGCCCTCATTGCTGCCTGCGATCCCCGTCGCATCCTTGCGGAGTCAGACTACCACGACGTATGTGGGTCGACGGAGCGAACATGGGACATGATTAATACTATCGCGGATGTCAGAGGGTGGCACGTTGAGAGGGAATGGGATCCAGCTGTCACTGAAGAGCACTGGGGGACTATTCGGAAGCTCAAAGAGAACTGGAATGCATTTTCGCGGGGAGGACACTTGGACAAAAGACTGGAACTCGATGCCAAGAAGCGCAACAGGAAAGACCGGAAAGACAAATATTGGGGCGTAGATGAGGACTGAATCGCATGCAGGATCATTGCTAGTGTGTAATCTCCTATCAGTGCAGTATCCTATAGAACCCTCTTCCAGTATTGCGTAGCGCCGAACTCAATAATGGTGAGGGCGACGGATGAGACTTGCCATCTCTCGTTAATCACTGCCGCTGATGCCAGCCTTAGAAGGATCGTCAGAAGCAGGAGATTTGCGCCAAGGGAAGGATTCACATCTACCGAGCTGAAAATTAGCCGAGCCAAGCTATGTTTTCGGAGCCGGCTACGGATATGGTAAACGGCTTGAACTCTAGGCTGGCTTGCTATCATCTAGGTAAAATGGAATAGCAAAAAACAATTTTATACACTAGAAAATATGTTCTGGGAATCATATGGAAGTCCCATCTCTCCAGGATTTTTCAACGGCTCAGCTTGAAGCCATCACAAATAGAGCCGGTTGACGGTAACACTAGCTAAAAGTCGTTATATCCTTACAACGTTTACTGTCCCAGAGTACGCATCCCAGGAGCTAGTCAGGCGACAAGGGGAACATCCTGCATTCTACCTTTACAGTCACTCCCATAACCTTTGATAAGTAATCCAGTCTCGCCCATTGATGCAGGCCATTACATGACCGACTTCATCTACTACGGCTCACTCGCGCGGTCGCCGCATTGAATTCCTCATTCTATCTCCCCGCTAGGTGATGGCGGTAAGGGAGTGAAACCTGAGTGTTACGAACATCAGCCGCTCGATCGGCATCGAAAAGATGAGAGAGTCTAAGGACACGGCAAATCCGATGCATGAAATTGTATAACGCCAAGGTGATCATGATGTTCTAGTGCTTGTTATCGTCGTCGTGATGACCAGCGCACCCGTGATCAAGTCTATAAGATGGGACGAAAGGCCAAATCAATAAACTAGCTAGAATACAACGACAGGCGGCCCTCACAATCACAGGGGCAATGAAAACAACCGCTAATGACATGCTAGACGCTCACGCCGACCTGCTCCCATTCAACCTGCTAGTATCCAAGGTAATTCACCGTGCAGCTGTTAGGCTGACCACCTTGCCCAAGAAACACCCCCTATCGAAGTACGTCGCCAAGGCAGCCAGTAGGTATGTGAAGAGGCACCGAACAC
Organism: Ramaria cf. rubripermanens; assembly: GCA_003316465.1. Taxonomy (NCBI): domain Eukaryota; kingdom Fungi; phylum Basidiomycota; class Agaricomycetes; order Gomphales; family Gomphaceae; genus Ramaria; species Ramaria cf. rubripermanens. The sequence continues at coordinate 5,424 of QFFB01001993.1, read as the reverse complement.
CGCTACATGAGATGGTACATGCATTCCACTTGTGGCCTCAGAGAGTGGAAAAGATAGAGATTGCGACGTGGGGGCCAAAATGGACACCAGCCTTTGAAATACGCATCTCCGAAAACAAAGCAGCGATGCTAGCCGAAGCCAGGGACAGATCGGAGGTCAAGGTCTACACAGACGGATCCACCACCAAGGGAGGAGTAGGAGCAGCAGCGGTCCTGTACCGAGGAGGAGTAGAAAAGAGGTGGCACGGAGATACTTGGGAACGACGGAGGAGCATACCGTGTTCGAGGCAGAGCTGCTAGGTGCGGCAATGGGAGCGAAACTGCTCCGGTGGGAACAGGCGGAAGTATGCGTGGTGGGAATCGACAACCAAGCCGTTATACTGACAACAAGGGAGGAGAAGGCGATACCAGGCCAATATCTCGTAAACGCACTACATGAGTAGATGGAAGGAATCGGGGCGGGCAGAGCAGAGCGGCGCAGAGTGACACTAAGCTGGGTACCAGGCCACAAAGGAGTGAAGGGGAACGAAAGGGCGGATCAAGAGGCGGAGAAGGCAGCAGGCGGAGACTCCACCAGCGAGATAGACCTACCGGTCAAGTGCCGAGGGGAGCTGCCGATCAGCAAAACGGCAGAGCTACAGAGACACCACGAAGAGCTCAAAAGGATGGCACGGAACACCTTCAGGAAGTCACCAAGAGCCAACCGCGCACAGAAAATCGACCCAGCAACACCATCCCCAGCCTTCAGAAAGATGTGCAGAGGCCTAGCACGCAGACATATCGCGCTACTAGTACAATTGCGGACAGGTCACATACCGCTCAACAAGCACCTCTTCAACATTGGAAAAGCGGACTCCCCCACATGCGCAGCATGCTTCAGCAGCGACAAGACCGTCCATTACTTTCTCATCCAGTGTCCGAAATACACAAAGCAACGACGGCAGCTGGAAAGAGAGTTAAAGCGAGACGCGAGACGCAAGATCTATACAGGCACTTCTGTCCAGACCGAAAGCTTTGAAACCGCTGTTCCGATACATAAATGCCACAGGACGATTCAGGAGCATACACGGAAACCTAGAACTACCGGAGGCGGAAGACGGCGAATGAGACACAGACAGGCGCATTGAACAAACACACCCCGCTTCACGCAAGCACGGACCAGCTCGGGGCCCCGCCCGCAGAGCGCATGCAGAGATAGAGACATAAAGGATATGCAGAGGGAAACGAGTAGATAGCACGCTGTACGCATCGTCTCACATAGGGCACCTCCCCAAAAGACAAAAATGGAAAAAATAAAAAAAAGTCTATAAGATGTGACCGAGTCTAGGAGATATGTATGCATACATATTACTCAGAAGATGTACTCTAGGTGGTCGAAAGGCTGTTGCAGAAATACTATGAACCATGGATGCAAATATATGATTATATATCAGATCATTGGAGTTAGTCCAACTACCCCACCCCGCCATTATTTATCCCCTCTTCCAAGGATTCTTTCGATTTATTTCACCGCTGTAAGCTAATCTCGTTCTCCATCTGACGGGGCGCGTGGTATTGAATATTGATATTACTGCTTGCCCAATAACAATGCTAGTATCGACACCTGATTCCAACCCTTGGTACGCTTGGCCACCACACCATTCTTTCTCCTCGTCCATTCCTGAAAGGTCATGATCTCGGGATGGATCTTTTTGATATCTTGTACTACGGCATCATATCCACCGTCCATCGCACTTCGATCCCGATGCATTCTCTCTATTTCAGAAATGCTGTCGTAGACGATGTAAGAGATAATGACGTGTAAGATGCTGGGTTCATGACCTACAGATTGCGCGTGTGTGAATTAAGAGCCGGTAATGCTTTGGCGACAACGCTAGGAACCGAAGGCATATGACGGCCTGTTGCTTTCTCATATGCCGCGTCTTGCTCCTTGGGCGTTGACACGTCTCCTACCACGACAATGATCTTTTGCGAATGTGCTTCTGGTTCTGCAACATCAACTAGGTTAGGTTTGGTCTCCTGCGTTGGCGAGAAAACACTGACCCGAAATACTGCAGCGGCGACGAGACCAATGTCATCCACAGCTTGGCATGATGAAAATCACTCGAATGTACAATGTAAGGGAAACGAAACTCACAATAAGTTGTTGTTTTGTTGTGGGCTGCAACCCACACCGTAGTACTGCAGCGGTGATTTTTCCAATAGTTCCGTCGAAATTCTCCATAAAAAATCCAGGCCTCAGAAAACTGCGTTGTAGTGCATTAACGAGGAGAGTAGGCAGAATCAGCAGAAACCAGGGATTGTAGTGACTTACGTCCACCTCAACCCTTTCGTACCTAATGACTTGATGTAGCGCTCAATTTTCAGTTTCGCAGCACGATCGAGGATCAAAAGGTCATCAGACGCTTCTCCCCCACGCTCGACGCTAGAGAAAACAAAGTGGGACACGCCGAACTCAAGTGAAAGATCTGCAAGCGACTTATAAGACGTAAACGAGATATCCTATATTCCCTAGTCTCCACTCACAATACCCTGCTTCTCCTCCCCATCTGTATTGGCACCGAGCCCTGGGAATGCAAGGGCGGCGAAGACCCCCCAGATATCACCTTCCGCCTCCTCGAATATTTTCCTTATGCTCGTCGGGTCGTCGAGATCGCCTTTTACCAAGGTCAACTCTGAGCCTGAATCTGATCTGGAAGAAAGGGAAAGGAGAGACTTAGAAGCCTCGGAAGCAGTGTTTCTAGTCATGGCTAGAATGCGGTAACGTTGTGCGGTGGCATCGTAGAGGAGTGACGAAACGACTGCGCGGCCTTGCCTGCCAGTCGCTCCTGTTACAAGTATTGTGGCTATTGTATTGGGGCCATGGCAAATGAATACCAGTGAGGGCATTAGTACCGCAGAGCGGTAGTGGCGTGAGTCTGTTTGAGTGAACAATAATTAATACGAGGTTCAACTCAGGAAGCGCCTACTGCAGGCGGCAGCCGCACGTCTCACTTCTTGCCACGTACAACCGTTTTCTTCTTCCAGATATAGGTAACTACTCACACGTATAATGTCGGATGCCATACGTTCCCAATTCGAGGCGGCTGGACAGGGTCACGTCTTTCAATTTTGGCCCAAGCTGACCTCATCAGAGCAAGCCGCTCTGATCTCACAACTCAAATCCATCGATGTCAACCGCGTCAACAAGATCTACGTCAAGGCCGTCCAAAGTGAAAAGGAGGGCACTTCCGGCGCACCTGATGACATCGAACCCTTGCCTGAAGATGCATTTGACACCGTCGTAGAGGCTCCGGAGAAGGAAGCAGAGTGGAGAAAATCTGGCATCAAGGCCATCGCTGCAGGACAGGTTGGTGTACTCTTGATGGCAGGCGGTCAAGGCACCCGGCTAGGCAGCAGTGCTCCTAAAGGGTGTTACGACATTGGACTTCCGTCACACAAGAGCCTCTTTCAATACCAGGCGGAACGCATTGCTCGTTTACAGGTTGTCGCCGAGGAGGTCGAAGGGAAAGCGAAGGGATCTGTGGAGATTCCTTGGTATGTCATGACAAGCGGACCTACCCGTCCAGATACAGAAGAGTTCTTCAAAAAGAACAACTACTTTGGTTTAAAGGCAACGAACGTGATTTTCTTCGAACAAGGTATATCTTATTGCTGTTGATGTCAGTCACATCTTCCTGAGGTCCTGCATAGGCACCTTGCCATGTCTCACTTTTGACGGGAAAATTATATTGGAGACACCTTCTAGAGTGGCCATCGCACCTGATGGAAACGGTGGCTTGTATGCTGCTCTTCGATCATCCTTGTCCAGTGACCCAGGTCATACCGTATTATCAGACCTCTCTAAACGCAACATTCTTTACATCCATGCGTACTGTGTTGATAACTGCTTGGTCCGTGTCGCGGACCCCGTATTCCTGGGGTATTGTATCCAGAAACAGTCTGCATGTGCCGCAAAGGTCGTGCGCAAACAATCGCCCACTGAATCCGTCGGTGTCGTTGCCGTGCGCGATCATCGATTCTCCGTGGTGGAGTACAGCGAGATCTCGAAGGAGCAGGCCGAGAAACGTGACCCCAAAACAGGAGAACTTGCCTTCCGCGCCGCTAACATTGCCAACCACTTCTACACGACACGTTTCCTCAACAGCGTAGAGTCATTCGAGGACCAAATGGCATTCCACATCGCGCGCAAAAAAATTCCACATGTTGATGTGGCAAGCGGACACCTGGTAAAACCTACTAAACCCAATGGCATGAAGCTAGAACTTTTTGTGTTCGATGTCTTTCCATTCACCCAAGACTTCAACGTGCTGGAGGTGGAAAGACAGGAGGAGTTTAGCCCACTCAAGAACGCGCCAGGCACGGGATCCGACGATCCTGAAACGAGCAGAAATGACTTGCTTTCACAGCAGCAGCGTTTTCTGGTTCGTGCAGGTGCAAAGGTGGCTGAGGATGTCCAGATCGAGGTGTCTCCCCATGTTAGCTATGCCGGTGAAGGTCTTGATGCGGTTCGAGGTAAAACATTCACCAAGTCGGGGATGGTTGAGAGCGTAGTAGCTTTAGACGCACTGATGTAGAACTAGCTTAGACGGACTGTCATAATGGGATCTTCCAATTTATTTGCTCATCATTGGACGGTTTGCTCGTTACGCGGGCGCCTCTCAGGAAACGCATCAAGAACAGTTAACGTGGATGGCATTTCCAGTCATCCGCCTGTACTTGGCCCATCTGGTAGTTTGGCGCCCCGCCTTTCCAGCTCGTCTCGCAATCTTAAGAACAGTCGCTGCGTGTGCTCTGGGGTAGGCTGGAAGAAAAGAGGATATAAGGGCACTTCGAGTGACACTACCTTTTATACATACCGCTTCACAGCATACTAGAATTGCCTGTGCATCAGCGTTCGTCCGAATTGTTGGTGGGGGAAGAGACCCACCTCGAAGATCTTCCAGCAGACGAGCTTGAGACGAGTTAATATCCCTACTCTGCTCTTTTAGCCGCTGTAATTGCTGATGTATTTGAGAGGACTGCTCTTTCAATTGCTGTGCTTCCTCATCTAGCTCGCGAGTCTACTCGTTGATCGACATTAAGAAAGAACATTTCGTTCATTCGGGTGGTACATCGACTTGCCTTTGCTTCATTGTCAGCCGCCTTCCGCCGCTCTTGTTCCACAAGACCTCGTTGCTCCTCAGCTCTGGCGCGTGACAGAAGCACCTCCAACTCTTTCGAACGTATCACGCAGTCAAAATGTTTTTCCCTCAGTTCATATTGCCGGAGGACGTCCTTCAGCCGTTCGCGGACGCTGTCCGATAATCAGCACAAAGGAACACGACGAACCCTAGAGAATAACGTACACATTGTCAAAGATCTCCTCCACGGCTTGTTTTGCCCTGCAGCAATACAAATAAGTCATGCACATAGACAACGATCA
>QFFB01001986.1:0-10657 GCA_003316465.1 Ramaria cf. rubripermanens | reverse complement strand
ACTCTGGTATAGGATCTTATCAGTACAGCGTGTATGGAACTAACAGTGTGCTCTTACCTCAGTCGCACGTAGTAGTGGTGTAACGACTGAGGTAATGTTCCATCTCCGCTTCAGAGATGACGCGGTCGCACACATGACGTATGTCCGACTTATAGGATTCCAACACCCCCCCTCAAGTTGGCATCTCGACACTTGACTTCGAAAGGTCCAACCTGATGATGTTTGCAAGGTGAGAGAACGTGGGTCTGGCAAGTTTCTTTATGAGGATGTCAGCGGGATTCTCCTTTGTGTTGATATATGTGATCTTGATGTTTCCATTTAGCACTTGTTCTCGTACGTAGTGGAACTGGATGTCAATGTGTTTTGATCTCGCATGGAAGGAAGGGTCTTTGGTGAGAGCATTCGAACCTTGGTTGTCACAAAGGAGTAGAGTTGGTGACTTTTGCTCGAATCCCATCAGCCTCAGGTGTGTGCGTAACCACATGGCCTCCTTGGTTACATTACAGCTTGCCATGTACTCCGCCTCAGTGCTGGATGTCGCAATGGATGACTGCTTCTTTGAGCTCCAAAAGATGGCGCCCAGGCCCAGTGAGAACATGTATGCCGAAATAGACCTTCGTCCTCCTGTTTCTGAAGCCCAGTCCGAGTCGGTCCAGCCGCGTAGCTTAACTTCACCTCCACCCAGGGTGAGTACTGCATATCTGGTGGTGTGTAGATACTGGATGACACGTTTGGCAGCCGTCCAGTGCGATTGGCCAGGGTTCGAGTTGAATTGGCTAAGATGCTGGACGGCGAAGGCGACATCAGGTCAAATGCCGGTTGCGGCATATATGATAGATCCGACAGCCCTAAGGTAAGGAATGGCTTTCATCTTTTCCTTTTCCTCAGGGGTGGCTGGACCCATATCTTTCATCAGGACGACTTCGACATTGATAGGAGTGTAAATTGGGTGGGAATCCTGCAGGTTGAACCTCGCGGCTACTTGTTCAATGTACGTTCGCTGTGATAACCAGATAGTTTTCATGATGCAATCTCTTGTCACATTTATCCCTAGTGACCACTTGACTTTGCTGAGATCGACCAGATCAAAGAACATCGCGAGTTCAGCCTTGATCCTGGCCATCTCTCACTTCATGCTAGCAGTGGCGCACATGTCATCCTTGTGTATACGCAGTAGTCAGCCGGTGACCTCTCATAACCCAATTCCTCTACCATCACTCTATTCAACTTCTCGTTCCATTTCCTCGCACCTTGCATCAGCCCATACAGAGCCTTGTGCATCAGGCATATGTGATCTTCCTTCCCCTTTTCCATCCCTCCTTCGGGTTGTTCCATATATATAACTTCATCGAGATCTCCATGAAGAAAAGCAGTTTTTATGTCCATTTGATGTATGTCCCAATCCAGTGATGCTCCAATATGTAGCACCATGCGCATTGATTCAAGACGCGCAACTGGGGCATATGTGTCGGAGTAATCAACACCTGGAATCTGGTGGAAGCCTTTAGCTACAATACGTGACTTGTACTGTACCACATTTCTGGACTCATCCCACTTGGTGACAAAGTGTCCCTTGCATGGGATGACTTTCTGATCTGGTGGTACAGTGGTCCTTAGTACGAGTGTCCACACTTTGTGGTCTCGAAGTGAGCTCAGTTCATCATTGTAGCTTTTCTTCCAGTGAGGAGCATTGGGCCTTGACATTGCATCTGCGTAGCTTTTTGGGTCATTGTCACTGCCGAGGACGCACCTCTCATCTTCTGTCATAGCAAGGTGTACACTCTGGGTGGATTCATCATCATGAATCTTATGAAGGATGCGTTCCAAGTTGGAGATGTACTGTTGATTGTTCAGTGCCGCACCTTGCTCTGAGGGATTTTTGGTCCGCTCTGATCTTCGAGGTATGATGTTGGTGCTAGGTACAACAGGAGATGGTGGACTCGGCATGGGGACAGGGGTTGTCACATCATATCCAGGTGAGGGATCTTTGTTCTGGCCAACAATCACACCTGGGTTGAGTGGTCGCAGTATCACGTCTTGGGATTTGGCGAAAGTGACATTCCTGGTGACATGGATGCGACCAGTTGCTTTGTCCAGGCATCGGTACACTTTAGATGTGTCGGAGTAACCTACCAGGACACATTCAGTTGACCTGCTATATATCTTGGGGTTCTCAGTCATTGTGAGGACCCATGCGCGACACCCAAGCTCCCTAAGGTGAGAAATGTCCGGTTTTCTGCCATACCACATCTCATATGGAGTCTTGTCTTTCAGTGTCCACGTTGGCGTGCGGTTTTTGATATAGCCAGCGGCTTTCACAGCTTTGGCCCAGAGGCTGGGAGGCAGCTTTGCATCAGACCTAATTGCTCTAGCCCTGTTCATGATGGTGCGATGGCAGCGTTCGGATTTACCATTTTCAGTGGATGTATAAGGCACTGTTGTTTCATGACATACACCTTCTCGTTTAAGATGGTCTTGGAATTCACCAGAGGTGTATTCACCTCCATTGTCGGTGCGGAAAATTTTGACCCTTTCGCCGCTCTCGTTCTCAACCAGGGGTTTCCATTGCTTCAGGACATCAGCGGCATCTGATTTACGCTTCAGTGGGTAGATCCATGACATTCCGCTGTAGTCATCTATGAAGTTGAGCATATATTTTTTGCCAGAACCGCTTCCAATGTCCTCTGGACCCGTAATATCAGAGAAGACTTTCTCCAGCTTCCTTGTAGCTATTTCCCCACCCCTGACTTTCGGAACTGGCATTTTTGTCTGTTTGCTGAGAACGCAATGTTCACAAAGGGGGGGAAAGTAGATAGGTTGACAGGCATACCGGTGGTAAGTCCCTTCTTGGCCATCTGTATAATTGTGGAGTAGTTGACATGACCCAGCCTTTTGTGCCAGGTCTCTAGGGTCAGTGCAGCACGAGCAATGTTTGCTATCTCTTTTGGTGTCATGGTCTTGTCATGAACCGGTTTATTCTACTATAATGCTGAGCGCCTAAGTGGAACCATTTCCTCAATTGTCTCATCAGACGACCAACATCTTTTCATACTCTGAGCTGAGCCATCATCTCCATCATCAACTATGTGCTTCGCTGCTACCATCACTCGTGCATCCACCCCATCACTCCCCATGCAGATGCCACCAATCATTTGGGTTCCATCACCTGCCCACATTAGGTGACAATCTGGCAGAACTAGCACAGGTACCATGGACTGGGAAAGCATTGATCCCCATGAACTCTTCTTCAATCCCAACTCAGGACGAGTCTCATTACCGGTGCATCACATTCCCCATGAACATGAAGACAAGCACAGCGTGGAGATTGAGATATTGGAAAGTGGTGTTGGCTCCCCATATGATCCTTACCATTTTGACTATTCCATTTATCCCCCTCGACCACTTAATTCTACACCACCTCCTTCAATCAGATCAGCAGATCAAGCATTGCCTCAGAGGCTGTACACTTGGAGTATGGAAGTGTGGTCCTGGATTGTCAGTTGGTTCAGGGGTTAAGTGATGGCTCATTACTATTCCCTTTGACTCATTCTTGTTCTCCATAACTCATTGTTACCCCTATGACTCACTATTGTTCTCTCTGACTCATTGTTAACCCCCTATGACTCATTGTAGAGCATTGTGACTCATTTCCCCCTTTCCGTACCATACTTGACTCATTGTTCTGACTCATTATGACTCACCCTGACTCATTCTGACTCATACCCCTTAATATCTCATGACTCACCCCCATTCTCCCAAGTAATTAAATAGCGAGCTTGCTTCATGTATTTCGCTAGTTTGGTTATCGTATATGTTACACCGTCTCCTGTGCCCTTAAGTACTTGAGGATACCTTGCTCACCTCAAATCTCGTCTCTCAATACTTTTCTTCGAGGCTTGTCTACTTCAGACTTGTCCCATCTCTATCTTCTATCTCTATTCTTCTGCAACCAACAAAGACAGGCACCCTTTTTAGTGCAGGGTCTTTCAACATTGGGATCTTATACCCAGTGTGGATGGTTCTGACAGGTCTGACCTGTAAGGTAATACAGGTCTGTGCCCTGTCGCATACCTTCAGTAAAGGTGTTGCCTTGGCGATCTAAGATTGTACAGGATGATGGTTTGAACAATGTATACATTCCTTCATCTGCGAGCTTTCCAATGGAGATCAGGTGTAGAGCAGCGTCAGGAACGTAGAGACAGCTGTTGAGAGTGAGATCTTTTCCATTCGCACATTGCAAGATGATGATTCCTATTCTAATCGCTGAGATGTAGGTCCCACCAACGCCCCGGATTCGTCTGGTGTATGGTTCAAGGTTTAAGTCAGCGTGGGCGGGTGATACGTGGACAGTGGTGCCTGAGTCAGCACACCAAGGGCTGTTGTCTATGGCAGAGTGAGCCTTTTCAGCAATTGTCATCACGTGGACTTCCATGCTACCAATGGGAATTTTAGTAGTGGTGTCATCCCACTTGCCAGACCATCTTGCATCGTTTGGGTCATAGTCAATAGACGGGTATGATAGGTATCCATCCGCAGCACGGCACTCATCGGCAAGGAATTCAGCAGGGTCAAGTTTGAAATGGAGGTGGTCACTGTCTGGAGTTGGTGTTGATACAGCTAAGTTTGCTTTCTCCCCACCCTTCAACTTTGATCTTTCTTTCCACCAGTCAGGTGCCTTGCCTTCAGCTCCACCCCCTTTTGCCCAGCAGGACTCAATGGTATGTTTGCTATTCTGACAGTTCATGCATCGGGGCTTTGCTTTTGAAGTAGAGGATTTCTGACCCTTGAAGACATTCGCACTTTCAGTTGTGTTTCTTCTCTCGTAACCCGCAAAGTTGATTGTCTCTATTACTTCAGCTTCACCTGGTGTGGTTTTAGGATTCGAGATTTGAGCAACAAGCTGTTTTTGGATCCATTCGTACTCGGTGCCATCAAGAGAGTTCAGCATAAGTATGATTGACATTTCCTCGCGTGTGGGGGCACCTCCTTCATATATCGATGAGATGTGGTCTTTGATCTCAGAAATCGTAGAGGTAGTCGGTGTGGAGAATGAGAATTTAGTCTTCAGGGCACTTCTTATGGCATTTAGCTTAGCAATCATACCGCCTTGATGCGTGCGTTTTTTCAGTAGCGTCCAAGCAGCGTGAGCAGTAGTCTCATTCTCAATTTCCTATGCCAGAGCATCTTCAACAATACGACCAAGGGTGCCAATGATACACAAGTTGTACTGATGCCACTCGATGAGTTTCTTGGCATCTGCTGGCTCAAGCAGGGTGCCATCTAGGTAGCCAAGTAGGCCCGCTTCTCTGAAAGAGGACTGCACTTCTCATGACCATTTCGTCCAGCATCCTTCAGTAAGTTTAGTGATGTCTTTGATCTTCACATTGTAATCGAAAGATACCATCTCGGCTGCAGTCGGTGTTGCAAATGTAACCTATTGCGCCGTATTCTCACATCTTTCACATCTTATTCCTTCTTTATCCCAAACCTCCTTATCCCCACTTCACACTCTATTACATTAGTATTCACACACCATCTTCACACCGCGCTCAGACTTGTAGCTTCATAGAAAGGACTCTAGTATCATATAGCGCTCACATCCCTTATCTTCGCCCCTTCTCTTCGCGCCACCTAAATAGTACATCCCTTTCCTTTTATCTAGACCACCCTCCGAGCCAATGCGCAAGCATCACCGCCATCCCCGAGCCCATGAGTCGAGCAGCAACCACATGACGGGCCACAACCACAGGTCACATCCAAAGACCGAGACGAAGAAATGTGGGATACCTGAGGCACGAGTACATCACGCTATCAAACACGAGTCACGAGTGAGTAGAACTCCCGAGCAGATTGAGACAATTGTGTCACGAGCAACGCTGTATCAGATACGCACCACCACTACATCGCCGACTGCTCACCCCTGACTGGCACCGAGAATGCAACCCACCGCACGGGGGACATACACCGTCCACTCTAATGGGAGTACATCACGAGCTTTATCCCACAGCATATCTCTGACTCACGAGTAATTTCACATGCATACCTCTATCGTATTTTAGCTCGCATGTTGGACCTGCTGTAGTAGGACATAGAATAACTATCCCTTCGAGTCATACTGTTAAGTTCACGGACGTTACTGGAACTCCGGAGGTCGGAGACTTCGGAAGCATACGAGGGGGGTAGGGACTTGGCTTCAACTTATGGGTTACGCCACCTACTATCGTTCGGTCCCTAATTTCGGAGGCCGGAGTATCAGGGGTAGTCCGGGGGTTTGGACTCAGAGTTACTACTAATAGTATCTAACTATGGAGGTAGTGATGCGAAGAGACTGGAGGTTTGTAATGCAGAATTAAGTCGATATTCGAACTAAAGAACTGGATACAAGTTTGGAGGACTATTAATACCTCGTAAGCTAATTGTATCCTAAGAACGTATAACAAGAAGGATATATAAGGGGCGTATAACAAGCGGAGTTCGGAATAGGGTCGGAGGGTCGGATCGAGAGAGGTACAGGTATTCTACTTTGGGTCGTGAATGAGAATTATACTTTAAGAGGCAAACAACAAGAACTAAAATGGAACATAATAGTTACTTCGGAGTTCGGAGGTCCGAAGGCTCGGAGCTTCGGTGTTAGATCTCAAGGATCTAACACATACTTGCGATATACATACCTTCAAGTCAAGTTCCCTCACACACGCAACATTGATCGCCTCGAGTCACAGGCATACTGTCGTCACATCTCTACTACACATCATATCAGTATTCACCCGTACCCCCATATTCTTCACAGTCGGTAGTGGGCAAGGAGATCTGATGGGTTATATGCGTGGAGTTTGATCGGGTATTCACGATCTTTGTGAAACTGACGTGTCGTTTTCATTTCTACACGGTGTGCTGTGTATATCGGTGGTCTTTCGCGCTTAATATTCAGTATTAAAGCGTGGACGGTTGGCCAATAACCTGTTGAACTCTATACCAGTAGTTCACTCTCAGTCGCACGTAGTAGTGGTGTAACGACTCTGTATTACCTATACCAGTAGTTCACTCTGGTATAGGATCTTATCAGTACAGCGTGTATGGAACTAACAGTGTGCTCTTACCTCAGTCGCACGTAGTGGTGTAACGACTGAGGTAATGTTCCATCTCCGCTCCAGAGATGACGCGGTCGCGCACGTGACGTATGTCCGACTTGTAGGATTCCAACAGAATAAATCACCAGAGAGCTGAAATCGTCCCTGAGATATGGCAGATTATCGGCCTGCATGTGTGCGGAGCTTCGATCCTGTAGCGAGTGCTTTATTGTAAGTTTGCCGCCTTGCTTTCCCTGTGCTCGTATGGGAAGCAGAAACTCAACTCCCAGGGTATATATACCATGGATAGGGAACCTGCATAGGTTCAAGTATGCGGCGTCGTCGGACCTCAGACCCCATATCATCGCAGTTGAACCCTCCTCTTGCCTTCCTGGGCTACACATATAATACCTTCGCCACATTCCCTCCAAAATGACCTCCCCGCCGATAATTCAACAACTCGTCAATGAGAACCGGCTATTTAATCACCATACACGTTAGTATCTTCTTAGGTTCGCATTCTACTCAGTCTTATTGACTATGCCAAGTTGCCACATCCATGGTTCTTATATGGAATTATTGCATTGCTTTTTATCAAGAGGTAATGCTCCCTTGGCATTCTCAAGAATACTCTTGCTGACTCTGTTTACTGTAAAGATTGACGTTGTCTGGAGGTGGGGGCACTCACCACATGTCGCTCATATTTCAGAAGATGATTGCCTCAATTAGGGCGGAAAGGAGATGGAGCTTGATCAATATATTGTTTTATACTGTTCGCTATCTGAGTCTCAGCATTGTGCTGTAAGTGCTCCAGCCGCTTTGCTTGATCTCGCATAACGTAGGTTGCAAGGAGTATCTGCGTGCAGTCTATTCTACTCCGTTGAAGCATTGCTCATCGTGCGAGGTGCTGTTCCATCCTCTGCCAGACGCCAATCGATAATCAAATTGTCGTTCAGTCTACGCATTTTATGAGAGGAGAAAGCTTGTGCTTTACAGACTTCTTATACTCTTAGGATGCCACATCTCAGCGCAGAGTTCTGATAGGACTTACACTACCCGGGATAGTTATGACGCCAAACTCTTTCCCGTCCAATCTCCATGTAACCATCTGCGTTGTAATCAGCATCCCCTGTATCTTTTCCTTATTTTGGTGCGTGTTGCATGCAGCTGTTCTGACCTCAAATTCACGACATTTGTCCTGAAGGATACCTACATTCATGGTTGAGAGCATTATATTTGTATTTCTAGCTATCAGAGCCATCCGAGCGAAACCGTGGCTAAGGACAAACCGTCACAACATGCTGGTTGTCTTGATCAGGGACGGGACTATAACCTTTCTATGCGTTTTCGGTCAGTTCACGCATGCCTGAATAACCCTATGACTGGTTTGTTCTGATTCTCGTCAAAGCGGCCGCCTTAGCAGAATCTGTGGCATATACTTCCCGGGGAAGTATCGCACTTCTGTGGGTATTTTCACGCGAGTCAAGGAGCGCGATCTCATGGTCTTGTTCGCCACCAGCTGGACCTTCGCCGTGCTAGGATACTGTGTGAGTTCAGATGATCCTTCGTCCAAACATTCCTTACGCTCTCGTTTCTCAGGGCCCAAGCTTAGTTCTAAACTTGCGCTCGGAGGCCTGGAACAGCTCTATACCGACTCTTGACACACGTAGAACTGAACGATTTCGCTGTGGTGGATGTGCAGGTCCATGGATAAGTGTGGACGTTGTGCACGGTATTATACTATAATATCATGTGTTGGTTGGCTAGAATGGGTTGAGGCTAGGGTGGGGAGAGGAGGGATAACAAGCAGGTAGGCCTGATAGCGATGCTTGGACCGGCACTCTGAGGCAATATTCCGAAGTGAATCGTCAACGCGGTGAGCCACGAGCACGAATTCGCACCGGACAGACATGTCGGGTCTGCTAGAATCGCGATTCTAGTGTCTGGCGTGCTTGGCACCCTATTAAGGTTAGTAACGTTACGCCCCAAAGAGTACCTAGACAGATGGAGACGTGCCACGGTGGCGTCGCTTCGTTAGCTTGCTGACTTGGCTTACGTATAATGAACGTCACTTGGACACTTGCTTCGATGACACGATTGTCGGATTCCGCGGGTAAGGATCTTCACTGTCTTCCTCTATAGTAGGCAACTTCGCTTGTCCGCTTACCTCGCCAAGACGCGCGCGGCGCCCACCGAAGATCTAAGTGTCAAACCTCATAATTTGGCAATGAATCCAGCGCAGCAATTTCCGCGCAAGAATAAATACATGGTGACTGGGCGAGTCGTGCACTTGGCATGGGGATGGTCATGGTGCCTCGCCAGACAGCCAGTGGTTGCTTCCTGCCTGGATTCCTTGCCCCCTCGCACTTGTCCGTGGGAGAACGTCGAACAGCAATGGCCGTCAATAACGGCCGTCACTGAATAAAGACTGTCCGTGACCATAAGGCAGAAGCAGGAATCCTGCCTAATGTTGGACCCCAGGGTGTGGATGTAGGAGAAATGACATAACATATTGACGAGGCATGTAAGGAATGACTGAGGCGATGGTAGGAGAAGTGACTGTCGAATCAGGCCGCCGGGCCTAGGTTTAGGTATGCGTATGCGCATGCGGCTGAGTGACAGTATGTGTACTTTGTTCAGGGCACTCATCCAGACGACACCTGTGTTACTAAAGAAGTCAGATTGATAAACAGAGTAAACCGTGAAATGATGATAATTGCGGCAGGATTGTATGATGGATGATACAATCTTCAAGTTGGTGAATCTCTCTCAGGTTTACGGCCATATGTCTAGTAAT
The DNA here is from genome assembly GCA_003316465.1 of Ramaria cf. rubripermanens. Classification (NCBI taxonomy): domain Eukaryota; kingdom Fungi; phylum Basidiomycota; class Agaricomycetes; order Gomphales; family Gomphaceae; genus Ramaria; species Ramaria cf. rubripermanens. Next base: position 790 of record QFFB01001986.1, on the reverse strand, counting down.
CGCTGGTGTTGCTCGAGCAATTACTATACTGTACGACCTAGCGCCAGATACATAATCGTTTTCAGAACGGAGATTAATTGGACTCCAAGGAGTTGCCAACATTCGCGGATTCGCGATGGTAGCATAATGGGGCTGTGTCTGAAGGCGCGTTGTGAAATAAGGCAATGGGTGTCTTTTACTTGGATTGCGGGGTGGATGCAGCCTGCCGATGGTAAGGTACACTCATCTCTTATGTAAGAGCTTGCAACGACTGCATGTTAGCCGTCATAGGCTCACTCGCTGTTATGATTTATCGTTTTGCGAGCCTAGACAATATTCTTCAAACGGGTTGTACTCCTACAGTGAGTGCCGTCAGTCGTTCATGCTCGAGGGGACCTCAGTCCATGCCAATGATCGATTTGCTTGGTAGGCCAGCAGGATCGTCAAGATTGACACTGGACGCAGGTCCAGTGCCTACCAACTGGGCCAGGAGTACTGCTAAAGAATGAGGACACTGCCTTCTGTCAGCATTGTGCAAGCGCGCGTTTCTTCAACGTCCCCACGCACGTTGTCATGGACCATAACAGCGACCTTAGATTCAGAGTACGTACTCTCCAACAATCTTATATTGTTGCTTAGTTTGAACTTTTCATGTCAGGATGATCAATTCTTAGAGCTAAGCGCCTCGAACCGAACTCAGCGAGATTGCGTCGATGCTGTACGTCGCAGCTAGTTGTCCGCGAGACATGACCTAATATCTACATTCTATTAGGATGGTCAAATTCACGAGCAAGATCCGGTCGGCAATGAA
>QFFB01001982.1:431-28870 GCA_003316465.1 Ramaria cf. rubripermanens | reverse complement strand
TTGTGTGCCATTGGCAACCTTGCTTCAACCTATGGGTGTCTGGGCCGGTGGAAGGAAGCTGAAGGGCTGGGGGTTCAGGACATGGAGGCAAGGAAGAGGGTGCTTGGTGAGGAGCATCCTGAAACATTGCGGGCTATGGGCAACCTTGCTTCAACCTATAGGAGTCTGGGCCGGTGGAAGGAAGCTGAAGGGCTGATGGTTCAGGTCATGGAGGCAAGGAAGAGGGTGCTTGGTGAGGAGCATCCTGACACATTGCGTGCCATGGGCAACCTTGCTTCAACCTATCAGAGTCTGGGCCAGTAGAAGGAAGCTGAAGAGCTGGCCATTCAGGTCATGGAGGCAAGGGAGAGGGTGCTTGGTGAAGAACATCCTGACACACTAGATAGCAAGGCCAGCCTCATAACTATATCACAAAGGCTGAGCCTGACAAAGGAGCCTTGGGGATGGAGGTTTTTGCCATGGAAACATATCAGAGGTTTCTTGGAGAAGAGTATTCCAAGATATTCACTAGCAAAGCCAACTGTCTGTGATTGAATTACTTATTGGTAGCATAGTATTTGGCTGGAGTCTTGATTATACAAGTATTACCCTCACTATTGAATTTATATGCATTACTTCACAAAGGAATCATAGACTAAGTTTGTTAATATTATGTATATATTATGCACATAATAGGTGGATCATGTATATTGTTATATGAAGTCCCAACATTTTACAGCAGTTTGCAATATGTAAGGCATGAGTTTGAAACTACACTCAAATATTGTAAATACTGTAACTCAATGAATACTATCACCGATCAGGATGTGGATCACTTTCCTCATTTTATTAATAAATAATTAGATACTTGAAATAAAATTCAAAAAATTTGTGAGAATATTTAATTGCATGTGAATTATATGCCTATCAACTTTTATTACCAAAAAAGTCAGAGTTTGTGTTGCCAGAGACATCCGATGTGCGAGACAGGATGTGGATCAGGATGCCGGCGATTTTGGGTCACACTTTGTCACATTTGTTAACATTTGCCACAGCCTTCCGGTCTGTCACACCCCGCATGCTTGAAAGTGAACCTGGCCATCCAGGTAGCGTACTAAGACCGGCATTGTGTATATAATGTGTTTTACATACAATATGTGAAATATAATTTTTACCATTTATTTTAAGGCTAAATGACCACATAGGTAGGCTAAAAGCATGTGCTGCTGGCATATTTAGCCCCCCATCTTCCAACACAGCTGCTTTTTTTCATCAAAAAAATATAGTTATATTCTTGATATGTTAATCATAATTGTCAATAATTCTTGGCACCCGTAAATGTTCCAGGGGTGGTGGAATGTGCAAGTGATCCACATCCTGACCCGCTCCACATCCTGATCGGTGATAGTACTGCACCAAACTCCTTCAAATTTGATAGTCAATTAAACATATATATGTTCTAATTTACTATCATGTTACCTGGGTGAAAAAATGTTTAGTGGAGTAGTTAGTCCATAGCTGAATTCACAAGCTGACTGCAGCCTGGATTGAATGGCTGCTCTTGCATTTTTGGTCAAGACATTTTTTCACTCAGGTAACATTATAGTAAATTAGAACATATACATGTTGAATTTACTACCAAATTTGAATGAGTTTGGTGCAGTATTCATTGAGCTACAGTATTTACAATATTTGAGTGTAGATTCAAACTTGTGCCTTACATATTGCAAACAGCTGTAAACCTGTATGATTTGCTTTCATCTCAGTACCTTATCTTCCTGTGATAATTGTATATTTTGATGATCAAACTTTGAATTACATATCTTTATTGACATAATCTTTTATGATAAAAGGACTGGAGTTTTGATATCAAAGGAATGCTCAATGTTTTTGTTTTTATTTTGTGTTGTATGCAGCACTTGGTATGGCACATGTTCCATTAAGTGATGATCACATGATGTGGGATGTACAGTGACCTCACTGATGATGAACCAAAATTTCAGCTCAGGGGTGTTGCATTAGAGTGTTGAAAGCTTCAAGTGACAAAAACAATTTTGAAAACAAGTCTGGGTTGGAGAGTATAGGCTGGGTTTCTAATATAACCTAAGTACTATTGTCTGAGAATGTTGAGAGTGATAATTAAAAGCCAGTAGCAAGTCTGAATGCTGTAAGAGTTTAATGCAAGTGAGTACAGAAAATAAATTCTGATTAAGCTATATCATACAGGAATATTCTACTACTTATACAAGAGCATTGTGAATTATTCTGGGAAAGGAGGTTTGGAAAAGCAGAAGGGAAAATACAAGTAACTAAGGGGATAGATGTGTGCAACTATCTGTGGAGCAGATAGTGCCAGACACTACAATGAGAACACTGTTAGGGCAACCTAAGCAGACGCTCTACACTCAAGCGGCGCACTGGCAAAGGGGAAATCCTAAGTCATATACAACTAGATACAATGCAAGGGCATACCTGGCGAAGGGGAAATCCTAAGAGAAAACTCTGGGGACCCCTTTGCCCACTAGCTAATGACTATATACTTCGGGCATCATAACTCCGCAACCTCTGAAGCCCAAATCACATAAGCAACAGGGGTGCCAAAATGCAGACATGGTCAAGGAGGTGTTCGGAAGCTACAGGGGAGAAAGACCTGCAAGGCTTTGGGACAAGAGGCCTCTTGCGAAGTGGTGTTTGGGGGGATTGACTTCAGCAAGGCTGAAAATACTTCGCACACACTTTGCAGGGGTTCGGCAGGGCGTGGGAATATTCGCATCAGGGGGCCATAAGGTGAAAGGACTTCGCAAGGGTTTCGCAAGGAAAACAGGGGTTCCCCTCACAAACACAGGAAAAAACATAACACTAATTAGAGGATTGGAAGTGGAAAATAAAACTGAATGGTGCTTGTAATCAACAGATTAAGCAACAGGAAAAACATAAGTATGAAAATACTTGAATGCCATGATGTAAATATATCAGGGGGCTCTCTGTACTGTGTGTCTTCTGTGAATGATTTGATTTGATGTGCACCTTTAATGCCACATCAAGCTCACATCCTATGGGCTCTGTTGTCTCAATACAGCCTTCTATTTACTGTAATGTTTTTCTATTCTATTTTTACCCTTCCAATGACCAGGTGCTTGCATGATATGTAAGTGCATTGATTGGGTACCAATGATGTATGTGTGGGGTAATCATGTGGGCAATCCATTCCCATCTGGTGTTGTGATGTCATAGCATGTCTATGGCTCACACTCATTGTTTGGAACAGCAGTGGGTGCTGCTCTGAAGCCAAATTCTTTTATACAAATATAAAATATTATCTGAAATATGTCCCCAGTCTTCTGGGACTGAGGATGAAGAAAGGTGGAGGAGATAGGAGATATATATATATATATCTACTTCATTTTTATCACAACATAATCATTGCATGATTACTATTTGGTAGACTGCACCCCGCTCAATGATCTCCTTTGCAGCCCTTTGCCAAATGCACTATCATTAACCTCATATTTGAAAGTTGCTTCTGCATTCAAACACTCAGTATGGTCAAAAGTGCATAAGCAGACATTATCATCTAGCATACTTCGCTGGTAATTCCAATCATAAACCCCATCACCTCAACATTGGATGCCTTTACCATGCATTTTATGAGGTGATAATAGTATGATCAATATATGCTCTGGTTAAGCATCTGGCTGCATCTACCAATGCAGTTGCTGAATCTGTCAGGGAAACCCCATTTAGTGGATTGTGGACCCTGTGCCTAACCTCTGCAATAACTCCTTGGAGTCTATGTGGACCCACCACACTCCATCCCTGGCTCAACATTCTTTCCTCCTCTGCTCCCTCTGTATGTCCCCCAGCACAATGTTGGCAATGGTCAGCCATCTGCTAATTTTTACCGCTCAAAGTGGTCCATGGACCCAGGCCAATGATCCACACTTTTTCACTTCCCTGCACCTGGCCTCCCATTATTCTGTGGAGCAAGGCTCTGCAGGGGTTGGTCTGTGCATAGTATCTCTGCAGTAGTATGTAGTCTATAATTACTCACTAGTAGATGGGGGTCCTTAGCCTTTTCTCTTTGGATTTCCCCTCTACTAGATGAGACTCTCATTATCCTATATTTAGTATTGATTATGACACTTCAGATCCCCCCTCTACTAGCTGTGTGATATTTTTCCATAGGCTTGATGGTTACCCTTACACCAGAAAAGGCTCTAATACAGAGTTTTATGATTAAAACCTGGAGCAAGTTCTTAATAAAGTACTTAATGATTTTATTCTGTTGTTTCTGTTCCATGCATGGTGTTAACTATGAGTGTTGGTCAAGTGAAGGTCATGTGATGTAATGAAGGAAAATTGAATGACACATATCCAAAAGCTTCAAACTCCACATGTGTCTTCAAAAACTCAATACTCTGCACATGTCTACTTCCCCTCAGCCTTCATCACCATCTCAGTTCAGTTCAGCCAGACCACACAGCCCTACCCCCTTGATTTTATCAGCTCACACTTATCACCATGCCATCTATCAAAACAACTTCAAATTCTATTCCCCTCCGGACCATTGAGTCTCCGACATCCCTTACATTGTCACAATGGTCACTTGATTCTGAAGATATTTGAAGACATGCCAAGCTACAAAACATTCTTTATCCTTAGCTCCCCAAAGCAGCATGGCCATGAATGAGGAAAAACCATCCCTATTCTCAAAAATCATATGCCATTGGAGATTCTGTGTTTTTCCATGAAGAGATGCAGCCATTCACATTTCTTGGATATACAGGCAAGGTTACTCATAATGATGTAGGAAAAGAGGAGTATGAGGCAGAATTTCAGGCTCCATACCCAACAATTCTCCTATATCAATCTGTCAGGGGACACCCCATTTTGCATCTTTGGAGTTCTGGAGTTACACCTCCAAAGTTCCGGACTCCCACACCTCCAGAGTTCTGGAGTTCCAAACTCTGCTTCACTTCCACCTTTGGAGTAGCTCTGGAAGTGAAACAACTTGCATATAAGGTCTAGGGTCAGGCAGGGATCCATGGAGTGCAGGGTTGGTAGGTACTGAGTGATGGCCCTGACAGTAGTTGGGCATAGTATAATACAGGCTCACTGGCAGTGTGGAACCTTAGACTTTTCTCTTTGGTTTTCTCCTCTGCCAGGGGTTTTGGAACCCTTCAAGACTTTGGTGTTATTGCTAACACTTTAATCTATCAGAATGTGTCGTATATGAGACTTATAGAATACTAGCACTGCTGCAGCACAGCTCCGGAAATAATTTAATATTTATACCTTGGTTGCAATCCATGTAATAACTAGTCCAAGTTATCACAGATGAAAGGCAATGTGTTTCTTAGCAGCAATGCATAATAAACTATTAGACTGTAGGTTCAAGGACACTATCAGGGTCCAAGATTATTCCAAAAGGAGAATATACTCAGCTGGTGAGTTTGTAAGTGGACTGACCCGATTAATGTCAATGCACTGCAATAAATGAACGACTAGAGGGGGCTTTTGCAAGCAACTCTACTTGACTTGTGAAAGTCACTAAACAGGAAAATCAACTGAACAGCTTGTCTCGGGTATTGGAGTGCTAATTGACAAGAAAATTGATTGACAATCTCACTCTGCAGAATTTCACCTAGAGGATTAGTCTGGGTGGCTAAGCAGTAAAACAACTACTTAACTGAAAATTAATGCACTAAGCAAGTCACATGAGAAGGGGGTGGAAGATAGCTGGATTGATTAAGCGTATAGACCCTGGCTGGGTTGGCAGCTTAGTCTAATTGGTAAGTGTATAAACCCTAGGTTGGCAGCTTAGTCAAGGCACACAAGGTGTGTAGGGTAGAAGATGGTTCTTGTTGTTTAAGGCAGGCAGAAAGGCCTCCTTATATAGACTATTTACAGGAGCTTAGTAAGCTGAGAGAATCTTCTATCTATTAATGGAACAGGGGTAGAAGCATATGGAAGCTGGAAGAAGCTGTTGGAAGACTCTGGCAGTTTCCCAGGAGTTCTAACCCTTTCTGGGACACACTGCCAGATTCCAAGGACTTCTAAGCCAATCAAGGCTCTCCATCAATTATTACTTAAGCTAGTGCCTTGTACAGCCATGGACAGCCTGGCACAGCCCTGTTGCCATGATTGACCAAGTTGTGCATTATTTGGTTGAGCCAAACAGGCTGCACAGCAGTTGTAACTGCTTATGGTAATTATTTGATGCTCAGCTGGAATAGCTGGGAGAGCCTAGTTTTCGGACTTGTGGGTGCTTGAGTGGACACAAGTTTGAAAATGCGGCGACTGTGGAGACGTCCGACGGAGTTTGAATTTGAAAGCCAGAGACAGAGTTGTGGGCTTTAAGGGGTCCACAGCTCAAAAGAAGCAAGAAATGATGGTTTCCAGTCATTTCTTGCCGAAGAAATCAAGGAAAAATTAAGGGAAAATTAAGGGAACTTTGAGGAATGTTGTGAGATTCCTAGTGGCCAGTTAAAGAGTCAAAATTGAGCTACATTGGTAGCTAAAAAGTAAAAATAGAAGGTAGCTAAGGGTTAAGCTGGTTGTGCAGCTAAGTCCAGTTGGTTGAACAACTGGTTCCCTTACACCAGGTGAGATCCCCTTTCATTGTATGTCTGATTGATTGATGTATTCCTTTGGTTTTCCCCTCTGCCAGCCTGTGTGATAGTGTGATCTCCACAGTGCACAAGGGTTGCCCTTACAGCAGAAAAGTCTCTCACTAGAATACTGGCAGTCATACTGCATGTTGCAGCCACCATAGGTGCATTTGGAATTGGAGATAGCAACTTGGAGTTTGCAACCTCTTCCACGCATACAGCATATGACAGCCCCTCTTCCCTCATTGAGCTCCCTACATTGGAACATGTGTCTCATGCTCCTCCAACTCCTGAGATGGATCTGGAAGACCACCTCCAAAATGTGGAAGAAGAGCTGACACAGAACCAACTTAAGACTGACACAATTGAAGCAGCCCTACAAGCTATTCTGGCTAAATTAGATGAACTGAGGTGTAGTGAAAACACAGTGTGAGCCAGGCTGAGTTTTGGGATACTAGAACTGAAAGAAATATCTGAAGGTGATACTGGAGGTCCAGACTGGAGGAAGGCCACGAGGCTGGTGAAGGTCAAGCCCGCAACTCTGGCAGACTTTGGTGGAGATTGGGAAAAGAGATGTGCATTCTTTAACACCTGCTGCATGTTAAGTTCATGGATGTTACCCAGAACTTCAGAGGTCAGAGACTTGGAGGTTGGACTTCGAAGTAATACGAGGGGGGTAGGGCCTGGTGAAAAGCCGCTATGCTGGCATCTGTCAGCATTGGGAAAAATATGCTCCCTCAAAAAAAGTCTGGCTAGCACAGATAAGTGAGATTATAGCAGCTGGGCGCAGAATGCGAGTGCCAGGAATATAGCCCTTCGTGTAGCTTAATCTGCTGTAGCATGCATTAATCCGCTAAATTATGTTTTTGACAAAAGCAGACCAGCACAGATCTAGAAAATCTGCAGAAGCAGAATAGAGCAGATTGGCTCATTTTACTGAGAGCAGATGAGAGAATATTATTAGCAAATGGCTAATAAACACATTCTAGCAGAATCTTGATTCTGTTCTAGCTAATATAAGTACTGGAAAGGTAGCCCAGTGCACAAAGGACTGCAGCTTGTTGAAGCACAAAGCACCACTGTATGGTACAGGTCACAAGTGGGTGGAAATGAGGTACGATTGAAGAAGTTCTGGGCAGGTATGATGCTAAATCAATACATCATCAGTCTCATATGAGGCAACAATCTGCCACTCACATTCAATGGGTTATGGGAGTGATTGGTCCTGTGGGGCTGATGCTCATCTGAGGTTTGAGTTTGTTTGCCTTGTTGTATGTACTGAGCTCCATATAATGCTAGAGCACAATCAGATGATCAGTTATTTAGAAATATATCCATATGCACCACTTTGAGATCCTGACACAATGCGTCATAGGCCTGTTGAACTACCTCTTTAAGCAACTTGGAGTGGGTGTGGCAGTAGTCTATTGCAAAGAGATTGCTACAATGGCATATCAATCAGCTGTAAACAACATAATGGTAAATGACTTACAAAGGAGAGTTATTCTTGTTCTTCTCTGGGTAGAAGTATACTCACTTCTGGGACTTTGGACCAGTTGATGTGGTGGCGACTGAGGTGCCTTGAACCATTTTGGGCAGTATATCAATGACCGGGAGTGGCTCTCCATTCTTTAGCTCACTGCACAAGGCTGTTATAGGTGTGAGTGGTTAGTAGAAGATGTGACACTTACAAAGGACTCTGTATTGTCTATCTGCATGCATTGGAAGAGGTGGTAATTGAATTCGGGTGTGCAGGGGATGATTTGGTAATTTCTTTGGTACTAACAGATCCCTTTATAAATGGAAAATCTTGATCAGGTTTGTCAAAAGCTCAAGCAGCTACCTACCAAGGAGATTTGGCACTGAAGGTGCTGACAATGGCTTGGCTTCAGGGGTAGGAGAGGGATCCATGAAGTGAAAATTGACCAGATGGTTGGCAACCACAGAGTCTCTGGGTGAAGGATCAGATAGAGAAGTAGGGGGTGATTCGATGGAGTTATCAGTCATAAGAGAGTCCCTGGTGTCAGGTGGAGCCTATAAAGGAATGTCAGCAGGCAGGTCAACACTACTAGAATCCAGGGAAGTATAACTCTACGTTAAAGTAGAGAACCAGCCATTTGTTCTAGGAGGAGACATAAGTTGGATAATTACTGAGGGCCCACTAGGGTTTAGAAAATGTAATATTCAACCTCCAACCCTGACATTCATGATCAGGAAAAACTCTATAATGTATCCATATTATGAGCAATGACCCTGCACAATGACAGATATAGAAAGCACGCTGATCAAATGGAGCAGAGTTTCCTCTACCTGCCCATGGATTAACCAGTGGTATTGTCTCTGAATTATTTGTGCATAAAGAGAAATGTGCTGTAACATACTGGAATCTGTAGGAAGGACTGTGTCCATGTGCTTCGATGAGCTATGAAATGAGAGATGTTGTGACTATTATGAGACATAGGGCCATGTATGGTACGCACATCAATTTCCCCTGCAAACAAAGATATTGTGTTGCGTTATTGAGAGTTAAACAATGAAACGTGACTAGGGGGCAAAATACCACTGACAGGCCACGGGCCATATTTGCTATCAACAGGCAACATCCACAGGGTGGGCCACAGCTGTGAGATGTCACTGGTCAACTACAATGTTAATCAAATTCATTGAACCAGAAGATGTACCCAATCACTGGATACAGGACGGATAAGATCCCAAGAGCATAAGTAAGCATGTAGCACCTATATTCAGTGCTATAACGCACCCTACTGGCATCTTTGCGTGAATCTCAACTTTGCCATGCCTAACACACGGTCAGTCCACATGAGAAGAAACTGATGGAATATGAGGAACTTACCCAATGCTGAAATTTTTCTGTGTCGTAATCCATGTGCTCATTATGGGATTGATAACCATTCCTGCCGTAGCATTGCTCACAGCACCACACCCTGTGTTCATGTGACAAGGTCAACACACGGATGTAGAGTAATGCATAGAATGAGAAAGCACACCATTTGGGTTGCTGGGATTGGTGCAGCCAGTGATGTTATATGTGAATGCGTCGAAAATGTTTGCAACGCCAATGATGTCTGAGGTGAGTGTAGGGACAATATAGAGCTTGCCGTCTTGGTATTGTTTGAAGAGTATGTTGTCATTTCAAACTCGCCGTTGCTGTGTGCAGGGTTTGCTTAGTCATCTTTATCTTCAAATGAGTTGCATACCCCATTCTCGTTGTCTGAAATTAACATATAAATGAATATTGTGATTAATGGATTTGGGATAATAGCTTACTGCCGCCTGAGTCTTGTGAGCCTGTGTTTGAGTTGGCAGCCTGCTCTACTGGCGATGCCCAACTTGGCTGGAATCATGATATGTTGTTGGCACGATCATTCGCATGTCTGAACCAGGTTGCCCAAGAGACCTATTTGCTACCATTGCAGTACTTTTCACAGGTGTAGTGCAAATTAGAGAGGGTACTGGACATTCTAGTGGAGTACACTGCGCTGCAGTACAAGTCGAGCAAAGTATGAGGATAGCAAAAGCTAGCAAAAGCAAGGTAGAATTCACGAAGTTTTAGAAATGTTAGTCACAAAGTCACAGTTGCAGTCATTTCAGGTAGCTGGATTTCAGTTTTTCAAGTGAGTTCACCAAATCAGCAAATTTGAGAGCAGATACTGCCCAATTAGCGCAGGTTGCAGATTTTTGGTCCGACAGCATCCGATGCCAGCATAGCAGGTTTTCACTGGGGGTAGGGACTTGGCTTCAACTTATGGGTTGTGCCACCTACTATCGTTTGGTCCCTAATTTCAGAGGTCGGAGGTTCGGAGGTTGCTTGGAGGTTCAAACTTCAGAAGTATCACTAGTAGTATCTAACTATGGAGATAGTGATGGGAGAAGACTGGAGGTTGGTAATGAGGAAATAAGTCGATATTCAAACTAAAGAACGGATACAAGATTGGAGGACTATTAATACCTCATATCCTAATTGTATTCTAAGAACGTGTAACAAGAAAGACATAAACATAGAATAAGAAGGATATAAGAGTCGAATAATAATCAGAGTTTGGAATAGGGTCGGAGGTTCAGATTGAGTGAGGTACAAGTATTGCACTTTGAACCGTGAATGAAGATTATACTTTAAGAGGTGAATAACAAGAACTAAAACAGAATATAATAGTTACTTCAGGGTTCGGAGGTCCAAAGGTTCGGAGTCTCAGTGTTAGATCTCAGGGATCTAACACTGCATCTACTTCACAATTGTCAGAGACTTCTTCCCAAATGACCAAGCACGCAATCCACTGGGCACTGTCCTTCTTCAAGTCAGACCATGCAGCCTGCTTTGTGAACAAGGTACTCTGGCACGAAATGAAAGGCAAGGGGAACTACTTCCAAGACTGGGACACATTTGAGAAGATGTTTTCCAACCAGTTCTGTCTGAAGAATGAGCAGCTCACAGCTCTCACAAAGTTAGAAGGAACAGGCTGGTACCAGGCCAAGGATCTGGTCAACAACTACATTGATTGCTTCCTGGAGCTCCTTGACCTCACAGAATACGAGGATGACAAACCATTGTCATCAAGTTCTGATGTGGACTTGATCTGTTGTTCCAGAACCAAGTTGTGCTACTTGGGGACAGAGCTCCAGATTTTGATGACCCAGAAGGATGGTATGAAGCTGCATGTAAGGTGTCCTGGAACAGGGGAGGTGAATGAGGGGTTTGTGAAAACAAGCCAAAACATGGTGCACAACTCTACACATCTGGTTCCACCTCTGCCCAAATTTAGAGCTATGCTCATTCTGATGCGGAGGACATTTCCAAGCTTCGCTTTGCTCACCCCTGCTCAGAACCCCAGTCTGTAAGGGTAACCCTCAAATCTGTGGAGAATGTATCACACAGCTAGCAGAGGGGAAATCTGAAGAGAAAAGGCTAAGGATCCCCAACTACTAGCAGATGATTATATACTATGTACTACTGCGGAGATGTCATGCACAGAGTAAGGAGATTCAGGTGTGGGAAAGTGAAAAGTGCAGATCTTTGACAGCAGTCAATGGTCCGCTTTGAGGGTTAAAAATGTTATTATTAGCAAGTAATGGACTTAAAGGACAATTCTTTTATTTTATTTTTTTTCCATTCCAAAGGACATTTTAGTTATCTCAACTCTTCTTTATCATCTAACCTCTTTTCACGGACCCTTTTGAACTTACAATTTCTTTCATCACTTCAAATCATTCATCGAGGCGCATTTATATGCGTAGCATTATTCGAGGCGCACCTTTGTGCGTAGTTAGAGACGAGGCGCATTCAGATGCGTAGCACACTACTTTATAGTGTCAGTTCTTTTATTTTTTCGTCACCACTGATCAGATCACCTTTACTTCTATTCAACTTCGTCTAGCTAGCAAAGTTGACCCCTAACGAGCCAGGGGCTCGAAACTTTTCACATGCTTATTTCTTAAACATCGCGGACTTTTACTTATAGTTAGCAGAACGCAAGAATATGACTTGACCTTTTTTCCGCCCTTACTATCAGTTCAGTTCTTTGATTTGCTTGATTCTATCTATCCAAGGTTCTCGCACCTTGCGATTATTGTCCAGCCCTGCTAAAGGCTAGGATCTACTAGTTCTGTCATTGATTTACTATTCGTTGCATATTTCCGTTGTTCTCTATACTCGTTTCCCCTATCACACAAAAGTCTTCGACACTCGACCTCACCTTGTTTTCACAAAAAATAGCATATAGAAGAGTGGATCTTAGACAGCAATCAATGGTCCACTTTAGGGCATTTCCAGAGGGAGGAGGATGGTGGGCCAGCAATGGAATGTGGTGGGTCCACGCACATACTCCAAGGAGATATTGCAGACCATTGGTCCAAGGCCATGGATCACTAAATGGGGTTATGGCGGATCATGGGTCTGGGACCATGGATCACCAAACAGGGTTCCCCTGACACAGTCCCCCCACCACCAAAAAATGGTCCTGCTCCAATGGACATAGACAGCATACATGGAAGGGGCAGCCCAGCCATCACATGCTTCTGATACTGGCAGCCAGGCCACTATGCCCATGAATGCCCCCAAGCCTTCAACATCAGATCAATGACCATGGAAGAGAAGCTGGAGCTCCTCCTGGAGTTCCTTGCACTGGCAGACATCAACAGAGCACCCCTGCAGAAGATGGTCCCAGAGGTGCAGAGTATGACACCCTGGAGACAGAGGAAGCATTGGATTTTGTAACACACAGCAGGTGAAATGTGTGCCCCTGTTGCCTGTACATAACTGGTTTGCCTGTCTTGAAGTAGAGAATGAGAACTCCCCACTCCCCTCACTTTGTACAGGATCTCCAGTTAAAGTCACACCAACATCAGCTCCAATGTCCCACCCACTCCCCCTCCAGTCTTGGGAAAAATGTCTCCCAAAACAGTATATCATAGCAGCTGCCCCCAGTCCTAAGTCCCTAGTCATCAAGGTGGAGATCCAGACCACTGATACCACAGAAGTCAAGTCTGGACCCACACTAGTAGACTGTGGAGCCACCAGCCAGTTTATAGACCATGACTATGTGGAGTGGAACAGGCTGACCACTTGAAAACTCTAATATGCCATCCCAGTGTTCAATGTGGATGGAAGCCCTAATGAGGCTGGATCCATTATAGAAATTGTGGTTGCAATTCTCTATTATAATGGGCATACAGAGCATACCTCCTTTGCAGTGACCAGTCTGGGGAAGCAAGACATCATCCTCAGGTTCACCTGGCTCCAGGAGCACAACCCAGAGATCAACTGGCAGACCCAAGAGGTGACGATGAGTTGATGTCCAGCCAAGTGTCATACATGCCAGTCTGAGGTATGAGAGGAATGCCGAGAGCACTAAAGGATAGAACAGATTATACAAACATGTCACTCTGGCCCTCACCCACTCCTTTCAGAAGAGGGATTGGAAGAGAAGTCCAAGTTCAAGTCTGAGTCTGACCCTGACCCTGACATTGTCTGCCTCAGCCTGGAAGACATGCTAGCATAAGGGGATCACTTGCTGTACATGAGCCCTCCACTGGAAGTGGAGCACATCTGTGCATCTGGAACAACCTTGCAAAGGTTTGCAGAGGTTTTGCAGAAATATGTGAAACTGGAGATGGAGATCCTGGAGTACCTCCAGGCGTTTGAAGATGTCTTCGCCAAAGGTCATTTGATGCCTTGCTGGAGCAAAAGCTATGGGCCCATGCCATTGAGTTGGAGCCCAGGTCAAAACCCACCAACTGTAAAGTCTACCCACTGTCACCCAGGGAGCAGGTGGAGCTCAATGCTTTCCTCCAGGAGAATCTCCACACTAGGAGGATCCATCCTTTGAAGTTGCCCATGGCATCTCTAGTCTTTTTCATCAAAAAGAAGGATGGCTCACTCTAACTTGTGCAAGACTACCAAGCCTTGAACACAGTCATGATCAAGAACCAGTACCCAACTCTGCTCATCTCTGAACTAATCATGCAACTCTGAGGGGCCAAGTACTTCACCAACTGGATGTCCAATGGGGTTTCAACAACATCTGGATCTGTAAGGGAGATGAATGGAAGGCCACTTTCCACACAAACCACAGACTCTTTGAGCCACAGGTCATGTTCTTTGGCCTCATGAACAGTCCAGCCACGTTCCAGATGATGATGAACAACATCTTCCGAGACCTGATAGTGGAAGGGGTCATCTGTGTCTACCTAGATGACATCCTCATTGTCACCAAGTATTAAGTTCATGGACGGTACCCAGAACTTTGGAGATTGGAGACTCGGAGGTCAGACTTCAAAGACATGTGAGGGGGGTAGGGACTTGGCTTCAACTTATGGGTTGTGCCACCTACTATCATTTGATCCCTAATTTCAGAGGTTGGAGGATCAGAGGTTGTCTGGAGGTTCGGACTCGGAGGTATCACTAATAGTATCTAACTATGGAGATAGTGATGTGAGAAGGACTGGAGGTTGGTAATGGGAAATAAATCAATATTTGAACTAAAGAACTGATACAATATTGGAGGACTATTAATACCTCATATCCTAATTGTATCCTAAGAATGTGTAACAAGAAAGACATAAGCATAGAACAAGAAAGATATAAGAGTTGTATAACAAGTGGCGTTTGGAATTGGATCAGAGGTTCAGATCAAGAAAAGTACAAGTACTCTACTTTGGGTCATGAATGAGGATTATACTTTAAGAGGCATACAATAAGAACTAAAATGGAATATAATAGTTACTTTGGAGTTCGGAGGTCTGAAGGTTTGGAGCCTCGGTGTTAGATCTCAGGGATCTAACACTAAGACATTGTCAGAACACCAGAGGATTGTCCAGAGGGTGCTGGAGCATCTCCGAGAACACAAGCTCTACCTCAAATAGAGAAGTGTGAGTTCAAGCAACTCTGGATAGAGTACCTTGGAGTGATTGTGTTGGAGGGCTCAGTAGAGATGGACCCAGTCAAGGTCTCTGGTGTGGTGGAATGGCCTGTACTTCAGAACAAGGAGGTTCTGTCCTTCATTAGATTTGTCAACTTCTACTGGAGGTTTATCAAGGACTTCTCCCACCACACCCACACCCTGTTCAACCTCACCAAGAAGGATATCAGATGGAGATGGGGAGAGTCAGAACAGGCCTCCTTTGACAAGCTGAAGGAGCTGATCACTTCCGCCTCTGTCCTTGCCTTCCCGGACAACTCCTGCCCTTATCACATTGAAGCAGACTCTGCCAACATGGCCACTGGAGCGGTCCTGTCCCAGCAGTCATTGGAAGATGGTGTAAAATGGCATCTGATTATCTTCTTCTCCAAAAGCCTCAGCCTGGTTGAGCAGAACTACAAGATCCATGACAAGGAGATGCTGGCAATCATCCATGCATTGGAGGAGTGGAGGCACTACCTCAAGCGCACTCTGTGCCAGTTTGAGATCTGGACAGACCACAAAAACCTTGAGTACTTCCACACATCTAAGAAGCTGAACCAATGGCAGGCTTGGTGGTCCCTGCACCTGTCCCAGTTCAACTTTGCACTCCACCACCGCCCAGGTTGCTCCATGGGCAAGTCCAATGCACTATCCCACTGTGCAGATCATAGAAGTAGAAGCGGAGATAATGTGGACATGACCATGCTCTCCCATCCCTCTTCACAATCCATGCCCTTGAAGGAGTAACAGCCACTGGAGCAGAGGCAGAGATGCTGTGAGATGGAGAAACAGAAGAGTCAGTGGTGAAGGCAGTGGAAGAACTGCAGAAGGGGCACTCAACATCAGTCCAAGCAGTGGAGTGGTTGGAGCACAAAGGCCTGCTCCACTTCTGAGGCAAGGTCAATGTTCCAGACAGAAGAGACCTCCACTGGCACATTGTGTCCCAGCATTATGACACCCAGGTAGCAGGACACACTGGCAGATGGAAGACACTGGAGTTAGTTGCCCAGAATTACTGGTGGCCACAGATGTCCCATTACATCAGTCAGTATGTAAAGACATGTGACCTCTGGCTCCAGACCAAAGCCCAACAGCACCCGCCTGTCAGAGAGCTAGTTCCACCCCTGGTCCCAGAGTTCCATTGGGACATGATCAGCATCGACTTCATCATTGAACTTCCAGAGTCCCATGGCTACAATGCCATCATGAATGTCATGGACTCAGTAAGCAAGGTGTTTCACTTCATTCTGACGCACACAATGATCACCACCCTTGGTGCAGCCTGGCTATTCCTCACACATGTCTGGAAGCTACATGGACTTACAAAGCAAGTTGTCTCCAACCAGGGTCCACAGTTTGTAGCGGAGCTGAAACAGGAGCTCTACCACCTGCTTGGAATAAAGCTGGCCACCACTACAGCTTACCACCTGCAGGGTGACAGACAGATGGAACAAGCCAACTGGGAGCTAGAGCAGTACCTCTGCTTCTTTGTCAATGAGAGGCAGGATGACTGGGATGAGCTACTCCCACTGGCAGAATTCCAGTACAACAACCATGTACATTCCACCACACAGCAAACCCCCTTCATGCTTGACTCCAGAAGACACCTGTGGATGGGCTTCAAACCACACCAGGCCAAGTCCCAGCTAGAAACAGTCAATGAATTCTGAGACCGGTGAAGGAAAATCAAACGACATGTATCTAAAAGCTTCAAACTCTGAGGAGTCTTTAAAAACTCCAAGCTCCACACGCATCTATTTCATCTCAGCTTATTCCATCATCTCAGTTCAGCCCAGATGGCTCAGCCATACCCCATTGATTATCAGTTCATTGTTACCCCCACGCTGGCCATCAACAACACAGCTTCAAACTCTATTCCCCTTCAGACCTTTGAGTCACCAACATTGCCCTCATTATCACAATGGTCACTCAATTCAGAAGATATTCAAAGACATGCGAGCTTCATCATATGCTTTACCCCCAGTCACCTAAAGCAGCATGGCTCACAAAGAAGTCACATCCCTATATTCTGAAATCGCATGCCATTGGAGATTCTGTGTCCAAGATGATACACAGCCATTCATGTTCCTTGGATACATGGGCAAGGTCATTCACAGTGAAGGAAGGGAAGAATATGAGGCAGAATTCAGGGCTCCATACCCAACCAACCCTCCCACGTTGATCTGACTCAACCTTCATCATAGAGCTACTCAAGACCGTATACAACTGTCTCCCCCTCATGTTCTATCATGGGAGTGGATCAAGGAGAAGCTCAGGAGTTATTTCTGTTGTTGATTTGTCACCTTCATTCTTATGACTCAATTGTGCCGACTAATGCCATGACTCATCTCAGAGAAAATGGACCATTTGTATAACTATGATTGGTGAATATTTATAGTGTTCTTGTTATGACTCACTTCGTTTCAGAATGACTCACGTTGTATCTGTTTTAGTTAGTCTTTTCTTGTCATGACTCATACTTGTTCTATTTTTGGCTCTTTTATTACTCATTCTCCATACTTTACCCCTATCTGACACATTCTTACTTACTTTTGCTATTGTAATTTCTCCATTGTTTCCCCTTTTGTGTTTTGTGTTCTCGCCATTACTCATTCTGACTCAGACCTGCTTGCTCATCATATGACTCAACCCATCGCAGTGCATGACATCATTGTAGCTTGAGGATGTGTATATAAAAGGCTCGGTCTCTCAGTACAAAAACAAGTCAAGTTCAGTTCTCAAGTCAAGTCTCTTGTAAGTCTACATCCAAGTCCAAGCCAAGTCCCAAGTTTAGGGCACAAGTTGAAGCTTTGTCACAGGGCATAGCCACGCATACATCACACATCACAAGTCACAAGTCTACATCATACATCACACAAAGCCAGGTCACCATCACAAGAAGTCACCTGTGTTATATCCCAGAAGAACAGGTTGTACAACTTGTGCTCCATACCAGTCACCCACAGTTATAGTCTCTTTGCCCACGAATGACTGCATTATAGACCATCCAGGTAGAAGGACCATTGCATGCAGGCTAATAGGTATTATTCCTGTTAGTGCATCTTTACCAGATGGACTGTACCCTCACAGAGGCCAAGTCAGCTCTTGCAAAGGCCAAAGACCACATGGCGCAGTACTACAACTGGCACCAGAGTACCAAGTCAGAGACAGGGTGTACTTGGACACAAGTGACATCTGGACCATGCACCCCTCACAAAAGCTCACCCACCACTACCTCAGCCCCTTCATGATAATGCAGAGGGTCGGGCGGAATGCATACTGCCTCCACCTTCTAGCATCCATGTCCCACATCCACCCCATCTTCAACATGGTTAAGTTACTTCCAACTCTGGACAATCCAATCCTGGGTCAGAGGGAACATCTGTTAGATCCCTGAGATCTAACACCAAGGCTCTGAACCTTCGGACCTCCAAACTCCGAAGTAACTATTATATTCTGTTTAAGTTCTTGTTGTATGCCTCTTAAAGTATAATCCTCATTCACAACCCAAAGTAGAATACTTGTACCTTGCTTGATCTGAACCTCTGACCCTATTCCAAACTCCGATTATTATTCAACTCTTATATCTTTCTTGTTCTACTATTAAGTTCACGGACATTACCCGGAACTTCAGAGGTTGGAGACTCGGAGGTCGGACTTTGAAGCAATACGAGGGGGTAGGGACTTGGCTTCAACTTATGGGTTGTGCCACCTACTATCGTTCGGTCCCTAATTTCGGAGATCGGGTATTGGAGGTGGTCCGGAGATTTGAATTTGGAGTTATCACTAATAGTATCTAACTACAGGGATAGTGATGCGAGAAGACTGGAGGTGGTAACGAGGAAATAAGTCGATATTTGAACTAAAGAACTGGATACAAGATTGGAGGACTATTAATACCTCGTGAACTAATTGTATCCTAAGAACGTATAACAAGAAGGATATAAGAGGCGTATAACAAGCGGAGTTCGGAATAGAATCGGAGGTTTGGATCAAGTGAGGTACAAGTATTCTACTTTGGGTTGTGAATGAGAATTATACTTTAAGAGGTAAACAACAAGAACTAAAGTGGAACATAATAGTTACTTCAGAGTTTGGAGGTCCGAAGGTTCGGAGCTTTGGTGTTAGATCTCAGGGATCTAACATCTACGTTTATGTCTTTCTTGTTACACATTCTTAGGATACAATTAGGATATGAGGTATTAATAGTCCTCCAATCTTGTATCCATTCTTTAGTTTGAATATTGACTTATTTCCCCATTACCAACTTCCAGTCTTCCCACATCACTATCTCCATAGCTAGATACTATTAGTTATACCTCTGAGTCCGAACCTCTGGACAACCTCCAACACCCTGATCTCCAAAATTAGGGACTGAACGATAGTAGGTGGCGCAACCCATAATTGAAGCCAAGTCCCTACCCCCCTCATATTGCTTCAAAGTCCAACCTCCAAGTCTCTGACCTCCAAAGTTCTGGGTAACATCCATGAACTTAACAACATCTGCCACCTCCACCAGAAATAGTGGATGGGGAGGAGCACTACATGGTGGAATGCATTCTAGTCAGCTGATTCACGAGGGGCCACCTCTGATTCCTCATGAAATGGGAGGGGTATGGGTACGAGGAAAATTCATGGGTTCCAGAGCAAGATGTTGCTGCCTGGGACAAACTCTGTGAGTTCTATTGGATGCACTCTGGTGCCCCACACTGGATCTGTTCAACAGCCTTCCAATCCCTTAAGTCCTATGCATCAAGGACATAGCATGCTAGAAGGGGGGTGATGTCAGGGGACACTGTCAATATTGGATTTCAGAGTAAAGATATAACATCAGTATAATCCCAACATGGGCCTACAGTCATAGCAAATAACCCAAGAGTAATATGCAATGAATCATGCACATCCTCGAGGAAAGGTCACCCCAGTTCAGGTGTTCCTTTTGCTGATCTGAACACTCCTGCGAAGTGCTGCGAATAGCGGTCTTGATGATGCCCCTAAGGGGGCATAGCAAATAAGATCAGAGGTTTGAGCTCACCGATAGTCACAACTACCGATGAGGCAGTGGATCGTTGTACTAAGGTTTTTTTCTACTAGTAAGAGGTCAAGTAACAAGGTAGACATATGATAATTGAACTAGAGAGTTATACAGGTGGAATTGAAGTACTTATAGTAAAATAGCAAATGCAGGGGGGGATGGATCGAGAGGGGCTATAACACTGTGGAATAGTAGCATGTGTTAGGACATGGGAGTAGGGGTCGAACAACACCTTCATGGGGCAAGGCAGCTGATGCAATCTATTAGTGAAACCCATCAGCTCAACCGGACTTCTGCTTTCACTTGGTGGCCCTGCACCCTGCAGGGTGGACACAAATGATGCGAAACAAGGGCAAAGTACCATGGTGTAATGGTGAAGATCATGTTTGGTGACCAGTGAATAGGAGTGGGATAGACTGCAGAGGTCTTGCCAATATCAGCGTGATGGAAGGACACAGGGGGATTGACATAATTCACTGGACTTGAGATCTGAAAAATAGCAGTCATGACAGACACCCCATTTTCCATCTCCAAAGTTCTGGAATTCTGGACTTCCAAACTCTGCTTCACTTCCACCTTCAGAGTAGCTCCAGAAATGAAACAACTCATGTACAATGTCCAGGGTCAGGCAGGGATCCATGGAGTGCAGGGTTGGTAGGTACTGAGCGATGGCCCTGACCATAGTTGGGCATAGTATAAAATGGGCTCACTGGCAGTGTGGGACCTTAGACTTTTCACTTTGGTTTTCCTTCCCCTCTGCCGGCCTATGTGATAGTGTGATCTCCACAGTGCATGAGGGTTGCCCTTACACTTTCCCCCTGAATGACTTACCCCTGTTCTATTTTAGTTAGTTTTGTCTCATTGTTTCACATTGATGTTCTATTTTTGGAACTTTTATTACAAATTTTCCATATCTTACCCCTATTTAACACATTCTCACTTACTTTCACTAGTGTAACTTTCCCCTTTGTTTCCTTTTTTGTGTTTGCATTCTCACCATTAGTCAGATCACTTGCTCATTGTCATACTCAACCCATCATATCATATTGCATCATTGTAGCTTGTGGATATGTATATAAGGGCTCAGTCTCTCTGTACAAATTCAAGTTCATTTCAGTTCTCAAGTCTCTCTTAAGTCTACATCCAAGTCAAGTCCCAAGTTTAGGGCACCAAGTTGAAGCCTGGTCA
Source organism: Ramaria cf. rubripermanens (assembly GCA_003316465.1). Lineage (NCBI taxonomy): Eukaryota > Fungi > Basidiomycota > Agaricomycetes > Gomphales > Gomphaceae > Ramaria > Ramaria cf. rubripermanens. The sequence goes on along the minus strand of QFFB01001982.1, from coordinate 7,640 downwards.
CAGGACACAGCCTTCACACACATCATACATCATGTGTTACAGTCACACATGTTCTTATCAAGAAGTCAAGAAGTCAAGTTGTATGAGTCATTCCCTCTCACAGTCAACCCACAGTACTAGTCTCTTTGCCACAAACAACTGCATTATAGACCATCCACATAGAAGGACCATTGCATGCAGGCTAATAGGTATTATTCCTGTTAGTAAATCTTTATTGGGTGTCTGTAGGGTGAGGTTTGGCAAGGGTGGTGAGAAGCCATCATACAAGCTCATTACCATCCTTGGCTGGTTCAGTGTTGTCCCCAATTGTTCCTTCCAAGAGTGTGCCATCACCATTGGGTTTGCCAGGATCCCCAAGATTGCCAGGACTTCCTGGATTCCCTTTGGGAACCTTGGCTGAAGGACCTTCACCTTGGGCATTGTTGTTGGGAGGCTTGTCTTCCCTACCTTTGCCCTTATTGGCTGCAGCATTGGCAGGTTTGGTAGATTCAGATGGAGGGTTTGGAGGACTTTTGGGTTGCTCAGAAAGACAGTGTCATTCCAAGATGTGCTGAAGCATAACACTTCTAGCACAGGTGGTTAAGGACATAGTTGGGTTAGCACAATATGGAGGTTTGAGTCAGAAATACTATTAAGATTGAAGTCTTGGTAAGGAATCTCAGGGCAAATTCAGACCAAGGATCAGTAAGGGTAAGGGCTGGGCTTCAGCTTATATGCTACACCATCCACTATTGCACATGCCCTTGGCTTTGGAGCAAGGTGCAGACAAGAGAACCATAAGAGAATAAGAGAAAAACTTATTAGAAACTACTAAGGGATTCAAGGAGATGTCTAAGTTGATTTCTGACTGGAGAGTATGATACATACAGATGAGACTTATATATGAATAACAAGGGATAGGATCAGAATGAAGTTCAGGGAGGGATAATAAACGAAGTTCAGGGAAGATGGATATAGTAAATAAGGCTCAGGCTCAGGCTCAGGCTCAGTGTTAAGATGCCAACTGATGGGTGGTACTGAGATACTTGGCCAAAGGCCAAGCGGGGTCAGGTCGGGGGAACTTGGCTTTAACTTATAGTGTTGCGCCCATGCAGCTGTCTGTCCCTATATTTTGGATGGGGGGCCCGGAGCCCTAGGCTATGGATCTATTTACAGAGAAGGACATATAACTTAAGGGAGGGATACTTTGTCGATATCAGAACTGAACTAACATACATGTGAGGAGCAGGCTTATATACTAGAGAGTGATATGGGGATTGGGGAGTGAGTGACTGAGAGGTCACATGATGCTGACAGGGTGGGATGTACTAAGGATAGGGAAGAATAATAACAGATGCATAGCAATAGTGTATATGTGTGTCCGAGTGTGACTGAAGTACTCCAAGGCTGAAGGCCCAGGGTCTGTGGTCCAAAATCCCAAGGTATGCTGAGATCCAAGGTGGATGGGGATCTAACAGTACCTCCCTCTTATGGCTGAACCCATGAGGCCATATAGAGTTGGGGATCTTGCCTTGCAGCAATCTGGGCATAAGTGCACACAGGTTGGCTGAATGCCTATTATGTAAGGAGTTGGTTGGGAAAAAGATATAAAGGAGGGGGTTGGATGGGTGATTTGAGCAGAAAATCATTATCATGTCAGCCCCATTGAACACTCATGAGGAGATCCCTGAAGAGATCTCAGTGGAGGAGCTCACCCTCGAGGTGGAATTTGCAGTGTGCTGAGCTGCAATGCAATGAGCTTGGGCTGAGAAAATCCAGCAAAAACATGAGGTGTAGAGCATGCGGCAGCAGAGGCCAGAGCCAGAGAAGAGGCCAAGGTGAAAGTAGCAGCCAAAGCTCAGGCTAGGCAGGTGGCTGAGGAGAAGGCTGTGCAGGAGGCTGTGCAGGAGGCCATGTGGAGGCAGCATGCATTGGCAGAGGCTGAGAGGTGTCAGGCTGAGGAGCTTTGCAGGAAGAACAAGGTGGTGATGATGCAGGGCCCATCGAGCCCTCACACTCCCATGACTGGGCCTTCGAAGGAGGGCCAGTGGAATTTGGGGGTGGTCCTGAAAGGACTGAGAGGGAAAGCACTGGTGAGTAAGACTGATAATTCGGTCAATTCTCATCTGATGTGTTTAGGAGGTGGCCAAGTGCAATGCATTCCAAAAGTGTTGGGAGAACTGTATCCGAGGCGGGGCAAGGCCTGCCAATGGTGCAAAGCAAGGAAGGTTCAGTGTTCCTTTGCCATGGTTCCAAAACACAGTCAGAGCATTCTCAAGTCAGAGGACAAGTCTTCAGAGGTTGAGCTGGCACCAAAGAGGGTATGGACACCTGGGGTTCAGTTGAAGGCGGGGATGGTGTCAGTGGAGCTGAGGCAGCTCTTGGCCGACATATATGAGGATATCTGTGAGGGCAACCTAAGCAGACACTCTACACTCAGTGGCACACTGGTGAAGGGGAAATCCTAAGTCATATACAACTAGATACAATGCAAGGGCATACCTGGCAAAGGGGAAATCCTAAGAGAAAACTCTGAGGATCCCTTTGCCCACTAGCTAACAACTATATACTTCGGGCATCATAACTCTGCACCTAAATCACATAAGCAACAGGGGTGCTGAAATGCAGACATGGCCAAGGAGGTGTTTGGAAGCTGCTGGGAGAAAGACCTGCAAAGCTCTGGGGCAAGTAGCCTGTTGCCAAAGTGGTGTTTGGTGGGATTGACTGCAGCAGGGCTGCAAATATTTCACATGCACTTCGCAGGACTTCAGCAGGGCATGGGAATATTCGCATCAAGTGGAACATAGGGTGAAAGGGCTTCACAAGGACTTTGCAAGGAAAACAAAGGTTCCCCTCACAATATCCTCATGGTCATCCTTCGGCTGTATCAAGGGCAGCTGGAGGAGAAGAGGCAGGTGGAAGAGCGGCTGACAGTGGCCAAGTCGGCCGTGAAGTCACAATTTTTTATAGCCAAGGTGTTTGGTCATCTTGCAACATTGCTGGAGAAGTTGGTGGCTGGCAGGGCCAAGCCAGTGCCTTGGACAGAGGCCAAGAGGCCAAGGGGACTTGGTGAAGGGTCAAGCATGGGGCCTGGGACATTGGCCGGTGCGGAGGTGCAGGATTTGGGGGTCAGGGATTTGGGGTCTGGGGGGTTGGGGGTTGTGGGTTCGGAAGCAGAGGTCAGGGGTTTGGGGACAGGTGCAGATGTGGAGAATGAAGGGAAGGAAATGGAGAACAGGACAGAGGATACAGGGGAAAAACCAGAAGCCAAGAAACAGGATCCAAAGGGGAAAGGGAAGGAAAGGAAAAAGGAGACTGAGGAAACCAAGACTGAGAAGGGGAAAGTGACTGAGAAAGAGACTGAGCAGGTCAGTGGGGACAAGGAGGGGCAAGAGGAGGAGACTTTGAAATGAACATGATGAATCTAGTAATAAAAAATCAAATTTGGTGAACAAAAGATTCAGTATGACTGAGACATGAGTAATTTTTGGGTTTTCAGAGTTCGGGAAACATGGACTTAGGATAGAAATGTGAAGGGAGAATGATCAAATATTTGGTGTTTTGGGGTTTGGTCAAGTAGCTAAGAAAGAAAACTAATTACAAAAGTGACCATGATAGTAACATAAGAAAGAAATATGGATTGGGTCAAGGGGACCAAGGGCCAGGTTTGGCAGGGTAAGCTCAATAGAAGTCGGTAACAATCTCAGTCATGTGACCCAACTCAGTTGCAAGGATCCAAGACATCTCTTCATCAGTGCCTTCATAGCCAGCCCAACAGACCGGGTATAGGAGGTTACAGGGTCTTCAACAGCAGTCAATCTTAGAGTCCAATATCTCAGAAATCTCATACTCAGGCTTGCCATCAATTTCGACTGGTGGAGGTGGTGGCTGAATACCCTCTGGGATGGAGTTCAGGGTTGCAGGTTTGAGCATAGAGACATGGAAGACTGGGTGGACTGCATGCATGCTGTCTGGGAGCTGAAGAGTGTAAGAGTGGGAACCAGCTTGGGCAATGATCTCAAAGGGGCCAAGATACTTCTCAGCAGGCTTCTTTGAGGGCCAAGTGGTTTGGAAGAATTGCACTTTAAAATGCAGAGGATTCTATGGCAAACTCAGGGGCCGGAGCATGCCAAGCATCGGCCAAGACCTGGTACCAAGACTGAGTGAGTTTAATCTCCTCTTTCAAGGCAGCATGGAGTAGGTCAAGGTCAATGGTGAAATCTCAAGCTCAGGAGGATACAATATCCTGTTCAGGTTGAACCATGAGGTTCGGGCAATAGCTGTGTGGGAATCATCTTAGTAGGAAGAAAATCATGAAAAAAAATTAAAAAATCATGTAAAACCGGTTTTTCCATTTTCAGTAGCAAATACATGGAGCTGTTGGATGGTAAAACTTTTATTCAAACATCATTTAATTTTTAGGCATTTTTTCGCCATTTATTTCGACCTCTCTGACTCAAAAAAGCCTCACTCTGTTCACTGCAGAGACATGGACCCACCGGCACCCATAACTCTGTTTCGGTGCTTCAAAATTCGAACTCCGCCCGGGCAGACCCTTCGAACCGGCGAACCGGATCCGAATTCAAACTCCGCCCAGTCGAAGCCTCGAACGGCGATCTCGGAGCCAAGAACGCAAAAATAACCACAACTCTGAGATAGCCGGCCTGCCCGACAACCAAGGCTATGCAGGGCAGTGCCAGGCTATATATAACTGTACAAACCTGCACAAAGCTATACAAAGGCCAAAAAGAGGGTCCCTGTTCTGCTGCAACCATTGGCCAGATCCTGGGACCAAATAAGCCACAACCATGATGTCATGGTCATGGGACCTCTACAACCAAGACACCATGGTCATGGGACCGACCAGGGCTGTGCAAAGCAGCGCAAGGCAGTGCAGGGCTGTGCAAACCAGAGGAGATGATTGGTTATCTATTCTTACTTTCCCCTGCACAAACAAGCCACTATAGTTATGGGGTGGCACTGGATTGTGCAAATAGTTACGAATGACATCACTCGCCTAATAGATAGAAGAACCACATTTTACGTAATCCTGTGTAACATACAATATAAAAGGAGGCCATCCTGCCCCCTCAGATCAGCATTCCAACTGATCTAAGCAATCTAGCTTCTTCTATCCACAACTTGTCTGTCTTACTAAGCTACTAACCCCAGCTAGGGTCTTACAGTTGCTTTACTGTATTGATTCTCAGTTAAGTAGTTGCTTTTCTACTTAGCCACCTAGCCTAACCCGCCGGGTGAAATTCTACAGGGTGAGGTTGACAATCAATTTTCTTGTCAATTAGCATCCCAATACCCGAGACGAACTGTTCAGTTGATTTTCCTGACTTTCACAAGTTGAGTTGAGTCGCTTGCAAAAGCCACCTCATATACTGTCACTCGTTTATTGTGGTGCATTGACAGATCATCAGGTCAATCCATCTACAAATCCCCTATCAAGCCCATTCCCCTCATTTCAGAATACGCTTGGACCCCAATAGTGTCCTAGAACCTACAGACCTTGGTTTATTATTCATTGCTGCTAAAAAATGCATCATCTTCCAGTTGTATTAACTTGGACTAGTTTTTACATGGATTTCGACCAAGGTAGAAATATTAAATTATTTCCAGAGTTGTGCTGCAGCAGTGGTTAGTATTCCATTAGTCTCGTAAACGACACGTTCTGATAGATTGCGGTGTTAGCAATAACACCAAAGTCTTGAAGGGTTCCAAAACAATAGCCCTTGTTGGCATAGAATGGTGAGATTGTTAGATCCCTGAGATCTAACACCAAGGCTCCAAACCTTTGGACCTCCGGGCTCCAAAGTAACTATTATCTTCCATTTTAGTTCTTGTTGTATGCCTCTTAAAGTATAATCACTATTCACAACCCAAAGTAAAGTACTTGTACCTTACTTGATCTGAACCTCCGATCCAATTCCAAACTTCACTTGTTATACAACTCTTATATCTTTCTTGTTCTATGCTTATGTCCTTTTTGTTACACATTCTTAGGATACAATTAGGATATGAGGTATTAATAGTCCTCCAATATTGTATCAGTTCTTTAGTTCAAATATCAACTTATTTCCTCATTACCAACCTCCAGTCCTTCTCACATCACTATCTCCATAGTTAGATACTATTAGTGATACCTCCAAGTCCAAACCTCCAGGCAACCTTCAATTCTCTGACCTCTGAAATATCAAACAACAGTGGGTGGCACAACCCATAAGTTGAAGCCAAGTGCCTACCCCCCTCACACCCCTTTGAAGTCCAACCACCAAACATCCAATCTCTGAAGTTCTGGGTAACGTCCATGAACTTAACAGTATATTCAAACTCATTACCCTTATTGTTCATGCCTCCCCAAGCTGTTACCAGAAGTATGGCCCAAGCTGGTCTCCCTGCATTCGATGAACCTTCACCATGGGTTAGCCATACCTCCATCGAAGAAATCCAGCATCCCAACAAGGAACGTTGTTACATCCGTGCATTCCACTCTCCTGTTCCACATTCCGCTCTATCATTTCCATTACCCCCTACCGTTACTCATCCCTCCAATCCTCCCGGTCCCTCCATCAGCAAGAGTACCTTGTTCCTCATGGAACGCCCAGGTCCCCTTACCGACAGATGATGGTTACCTACTTCAGTTACCAAGATCACATTCCCCCCCTGCCCTATGATCCCCAACTCTGCTCTTGGTTCCGCTCCAACTCGGAACTCATTACTATTACTACTTCCTTACATGTACCCCCTCGTATATAAGCCCCTGTATTTGTGCTAAAGATGCACTAACAGGAATAATACCTATTAGCCTGCATGCAATGGTCCTTATACCCAGACGGTCTATAATGCAGTCGTTTGTGGGCAACAAGACTACTACTGTGGGTGACTGGTACGGAGAATGAGCCATACAACCTGTTCTTCTAGGGTATAACGCAGGTGACTTCTTGTGATGATAACAGGGCTTCATGTGACTGATGATGTAGGACTTGTGACTTGTGACTTGTGACGTATGCGTGGCTATGTCCTGTGACAAAGCTTCGACTTGTGCCCTAAACTTGGGACTTGACTTGACTTGAGCGTAAGACTTAAGAGAGACTTGACTTGAGAACTGAACTTGACTTGTTATTGTATTGCAAGACCGAGCACTTTATATACACATCCCCAAGCTACAATGATGTCATGCACTGTGATGGGTTGAGTCATATGATGAGCAAGCAGGTCTGA
>QFFB01001980.1:0-12570 GCA_003316465.1 Ramaria cf. rubripermanens | reverse complement strand
GGAATACAAGGAACTGCAAAGAGCATGTCAAACATATTTCCTTGCTGTAATCCACTGCTCACTTCCTTATGCCCTTATGCAACATGTGTCACATGTCAATCTGAATAAGTTGAGTTATCGCTACGTTGGTGATTGCACATGTGAGGCATACTAGGAATATGCTTCAACGGAGGCCTCCACACAACATAAGACCTAGCCTCGCTGCGAGAGAAATCAACAACTCACGCGAATAGGAGAGTAAAGGAGCGCGCAGAACATTGTCGGACACGAAAAGGGCAGCGGAAAAAGGAAGGGACAGAACAGGGGAAGGCGGAGAGGAAAACAGAGACAAGGCCGAGAACATGATCAAGAAGGAAGCAAGCAACAAACAATACGACACGGCACAAAAAAAAACTTAAGACTATACCCCTAAAAAGCCGGAGTACGACCGTCAGCCAATGAGTGAGAACAGCAACGCCAAAAAAAGAGAAAACTTACGCAAGGAGTCAACGAGACACGAAAGGGGGGGCCACTCACGAAGGACCGCAGATGGAATGCGAGTATTTAAAGCACGGTCGGGCACGCAGGGACGGGAAGGTACCAGGCAGATACGGGAAATGGGAAAAAACAATTAGGATTATGATGCGCTGATCCGAGTGGTGGTAAGAAATCCGGGGAGCGGACAAAGAGTTGCTCAGACTCCCATACCCCCAAACGGCCCGTCCGGGGAATGTTAGGCGTCGTTTAGAGAGGATATGGATGTTTCTGTTGACCCATCACCATATGACCACAAAAGAATAATCATGTGTCTCACTGCGGGCCAGATCCTTCACAGAATCAGCCCTGTTAACTCAATTTCAAACTTGAGCCGAAGGTATAATCATAATCATAAGTACGTATGGTCTACATGTTAATAGGATACCCTGCCTGTTGTTTCCATCCGAGATCGACATGGACCCGTCGGCTCCCGACTGTCGATATCATGAGCTCCGAATCCGGCCGACACGCTGAGGAGCTGTTCATGTTATCGAAGAAACTATCGGTAAGAGTCATATCGAGTGTTGTACAGTCACTATCAAGCGGGTTCAAAAGGGGGCAGACAGGCCGGAGCTCTGAGCTGGCAATCTGCTCATGTGCCACGTGTTCACTAACATGGCTGAATGATCCCCTTATACACAGTACAGCTGATGATACCGGTATTGTGCAAGGAACTAAAGAATAACCATATACACATGCGTACGTGCATAATTTATACGCATGAGATGTCGGCCCATGCACCCATGTGCTCTTGGTCATGCATAACCTCACAGTCACGGATACATTCATATGCGGGGTGAGGGCTGTGCTTCAGCGAGATCACAAATTCATTTCACACGGGTCGGGATCTCATATCCATGAGGTGACGGTGACTGGTAGCAACGAGCCGTCAACTAGAAACGGATCCACGATTTTTGCCACAGAAGTTGTACGCTTTGAGCAGATGTATGATGAACAACTCCAAGTCCCAGCTGAGGCAAATTTGTGTTGGACAGAGGTGGATCTTGCATGTGGCAAGGGACGGCTGGTGTGAGGGCGAGAGAAGGCACTTGGAGACATAGTAGATGCACCTGCTACAGTTGTCCCCCCGGATATTCAACATGTCCACTAGTTTGAGCTGCCCACTGGATGGTTATATCTGGTAACCCCTCTCTTCTACCAGGCTCACCTCAGACTGGTTGTGACCACAGTGGCCCTTGTAGCATCTCATCATGTGATAGCTACAGGGTGCAATGGTCCAGTCCTTGAATGCATTTACAATTTGACCTCATCCTTCAACCCATTCTACTGCTAATTGGGCTCATTTACAAGTAATTACCGCACATAGTTATGTCTCAAAATGTTGCGTGTTGCTTCAATATTTGCTAATAAAGTTCTGAATCCGGCACTTGGACACATATACATACCTCTTTGGCTCATCACCCTACCTGGTCACAATGTGGTCTTCGTCACTCCTTTCCTTAGTTAGCTCCTAGGGACACGGTCTTCCATTCACCCATGAATACCCCTCTATTATTGAATTGGGTTGCTCTCCTCACTGCTGTGGCCGCAAGGCCAATTAAGAATGAATGTCGATGCAATGACTTGCGTGAGCTGTATGTACAGGATTGCCCTATTATACCCACTTGAAATGTCCTCAAGTTTCGCCATTAAAACTATCTAGTGCAGGCAGCCCAGATAATGATCATCGACAAGCCTTTCTAGGTTTCATCTGTTAGAGTCGCGTGGCGATAGTAAGCCAAGAACGCACAGACCAGTAGACATTATATAAGCTCGCTAGAACATTGATGCACCTCAGTGAAATTTCCATTCACTGAGGTGAGCCATAACAACTATTTTGCAGACAGTTTACTTACTACACCTCGTAGTATAACCTGTCTAATAGGTACTTTACTATATACACTCAGTGAAATTGCCATTCACTGAGTATAAGCTGTCTAATAGCTGTGCTATGTTCTAATAAGTTATGGGCACAGTACCTACCAGTGGCACAAAGTCTTTCACAATTCCCAAACTCACCTGGGATGGGTCGAACTGGGTAACATGGAAGATGCAGACGATAGCCACACTATCTGGAAACAAAGGTGTGACACAATACCTTGATGACACAGCTCGAGTACCATCCCCGATGCCTACATATCCTGTGGATCATGTCCTGGATGAGGATGAGGAAGAGTCACTTGAAAAAGTGGAGAAATGCTGGGATGACTATCACTAGCGTGAGGCTTTGATAAAAGCCCAGGTCTTTACTACCATCTCCAACTCCCCGCTGATATAGGTGTGAAGCCTAAAGACAGCAAAAGAGGTCTGGGACATGGTATGTGTGAAACACAAGAACTGAGCACTTATGGTCAAAGTTAACATATGCAGAAGGATGTATGAGATGAGATGCAAAGAGGAATCCAATATCGATACCCATATCAAGGCTCTCATGAAAATGTAGGCACAGCTCACTGGGATGGATGCAGGCCTCAAAGATGATGATCTCATCACCATAATCCTTGGATCATTACCAAAAGGATACAGACCCCTAGTTAATACAATCTCCCTATCTGTAGTGTTTGTGTAGGTCAAACTTATGCCTCAGGATGTCATACAAAATGTACTCGAGGAGTTCAAAGGCCATAAGATAGAGGAGTGCCAGGCAAAGGCCTCAGAGAGTGCACTTGGGGTTGCAAAAGGGTGTGGAAAAGGGAGGTGCACTGGCAGTTCTAGTACTGGGAAGTCCAAGATTGAATGCTGGAAATGTGGTAAAAAGGGGCATATCAAGGCCAACTGTGGCTCAAAAGGGAAGAAGAAAGATGGGGGAAACAAGAATGGTGGTGAATCAGCTAACACTGCAACAGAAGATAGCAAGTGGGCATTCACAACCACACTCACTGCCTAAACACTGTGATGAGGAACAAGCAGGCACAGAGGAGTCAATGTCTATGATTCTGGAGCTTTGATACACATGTCACCTGACCGCCAACACTTCATCACCTTCAAGGAGACCACACCACAGAAAATCACAGCTACTGAAAAGTAAGTATTCACAGCCACAGGCATAGGAAGCCTGTGTGTAATGATCCCATATGGAATGACAAGCAACCATGTCATCCTGAAGGACATACTTTACTGTCCAGACCTAGCTTTCAGACTAATATCACTTCCCTGATGTGACAAAGCAGGATTTGTCATGCTACTACACGATCAACACTGTACATTTTGTGATCTGAAGGGTGTAACCATAGGCAAAATTCCACTTACAGATGGGCTCTATAAGGTAGAGCATGAACTGTTGAAGGAAAATCGAATGACACGTATCTAAAAGCTTCAAACTCCCAGTGTAAGAGAGCAAAGCTCTCTAGTAGGAGATTTCTCTATATTTCCTTTGTATCGTGATCATACCTGTTTTACTCATTGTTATATTCCACCTTAGAGCCACTCAACCCATCTCTTCCGTACTACCCCTTTTGTCTCACTATAGATGCACCACTCGGTAGCTTACGTGTTCCGGACTCGCTTTGGGGTACAAGCGTTCCACAGTTGTCAGAGACATAGAGTCCACTTACTGTGAGGTTTTCTTTTGTTCTCGCAAAGTATATAGTTAGGTTCTCTCTCGTAGAAAATATATCATCCACCTCTCAGCTCCTACTAGCCTCGGAAACTCTAGCAATCTAAGTCAGTTGAAGTCAGTCAAAGTCGGTCGAGCATTGCTAATCAACGTCATATCTGTCAGTCAATTAAAGTCATAACTGTTGGTCAAATCAGCAGCTGTCGGTCGAGTTAGTAATAGTCGGTCGAAGTTATTAGAAGTATAAGAACTCATCAAGACTACATTTGTTTCATCGGTAGGGCAACATCCCACCTTACACCAGGAGTCTTTAAAAACTACAAGCTCCACATGCGTCTATTTCATCTCAGCTATTCCATCATCTCAGTTCAGCCCAGCCAGATGACGCAGCCATACCCCATTGATTATCAGTTCATTATTATCCCCATGCCAGCCATCAACAATGCAGCTTCAAACTCTATTCCCCTTCAGACCTTTGAGTGTCCAACATCGCCCTCATTATCACAATGGTCACTCGATTTGGAAGATATTCAAAGACACGCCAAGCTTCATCATATGCGTTACCCCCAGTCACCTAAAGCAGCATGGCTCTCAACAAAGAAGTCACATTCCTATATTCTGAAATCGTATGCCATTAGAGATTCTGTGTTTTTCCACAATGATGCACAGCTGTTCACATTCCTTGGATACATGGGCAAGGTCATTCACAATGAAGGAAGGGAAGAATACAAGGCAGAATTCCAGGCTCCATACCTAACCAACCCTTCCACATTGATCCGACTCAACCTTCATCATAGAGCTACTTGAGACCGTATACAACTGTCTCCCCCTCATGTTCTATCATGGGAGTGGATCAAGGAGAAGCTCAGGAGTTATTTCTGTTGTTGATTCATCACCCTCACTCTTATGACTCAATTGTGCCGACTAATGCCATGACTCATCTCAGAGAAAGTGGACCATTTGTATGACTATCAATGGTGGCTATTTATAGTGTTCTTGTTATTGTTGTGATAAAAAGATACTGTAATGAACATTGTGATGTCATTTTTTTCTTTTATCCTTGGATTACTTCTTTTCTTTCTTTCTCTCAGTCATAAAAAGTTGGGAATAATGTTTAAAAAGAATCTTATCTGTTATATTCAAGGAGGAAACCATGAGACAACATCCTTTGTCATCTCGGCCCACTCTCACAAGTCGTAGACACACTATGACATCACAAATATGGACAGATGGGTAATGCACGTGATTACCCCGCACACGTGTCACCAATAATCAATCGGCCCAGTTACATGGTGAGCAGGCACCTGAACCGCTGGGATAATAAAAATAGAATGGAAAGCGATGTTGCGATTATAGAGGATCATACAAGGGTAACAATGACACAGGATTTAAAACCAAGGAACACATCAAACATCTCCAATGAATCAGATTGCATATGGAATAGGAGAAGAAGGAGTAGCTTTCACATTATTATGTCAAAGAGACAGACACTTTTCTCAATTATCCTTTTTCACTTGTCATCGAAAATTATACTTCCAATTCCCCCATTCACTATTTTCTTCCCCCTGACGACTCATTATTTTTCAGATTTTTTCTACTATCGAAAACAAAACCTGGCACTATTTGCTCCACAGATAGTACTATTTTTTCATCCCCTTAGTTACTAATTTTCCAGACCTCCATCTCCATTGTTAGCATTCCCAAAATCATCCATACACCTTCTCATATAAGTATCATGATATTCCTGTATGTCAATCTTTAGCCAGAATTATATCCCTCTTGATACACTTAGAAAAGCTCAGGGAATTCAGACTTGCCTTTCAAAATCTCCTACTATTTTCTTTAATGAATTTCTGCAATCTACAAGCTAGTTACACCAGATTATCTGTCTACTCCCTCAATTCATCACCACACATCAAATCTTTTTTCTTTTGTTCGGCCGACGATCCATCTTGGCGCCGAAGGAATCCCTGAGCTGAATCTTCGGAATACGATCAAATACCATCTCCAACCCCCACATTACATCACCTTCAGTTAATCAACGTGCATGCCACATCCAGCGCCGCATTTACGAAGGAATAAAAAAAAACCTTGAGCTATTTTCTTTTTATCAAAAAAAAATATAGAAATATATAGATATTAAAAGTTATGACTCACTTTGTTTCAGAATGACTCACCTGATTTCTATTTTAGTTAGTCTTTTCTTGTCATAACTCATACTTGTTCTATTTTTGGATCTTTTATTACTCATTCACCATACTTTACCCATATCTGACACATTCTTGCTTACTTTGGCTATTGTAATTTCTCCCTTGTTTCCCTGTTTGTGTTTTGTGTTCTTGCCATTACTCATTTTGACTCAGACCTGCTTGCTCATCATATGACTCAACCCATTGCAGTGCATGACATCATTGTAGCTTGGGGATGTGTATATAAAGGGCTTGGTCTCTCAGTACAATAACAAGTTCAGTTCAGTTCTCAAGTCAAGTCTCAAGTCTTACACTCAAGTCCAAGTCAAGTCCCAAGTTTAGGGCACAAGTTGAAGCTTTGTCACAGGACATAGCCGTGCATACGTCACACATCACATGTCTCAAGTCTATGTCATACATCACACGAAGCCAGGTCACCACATGTGTTATATCCCAGAAGAACAGGTTGTACGACTCGTTTTCCATACCAGTCACCCCCAGTTGTAGTCTCTTTGCCCACAAACAACTGCATTATAGACTATACAGGTAGAAGGACCATTGCGTGCAGGCTAATAGGTATTATTCCTATTAGTTGTTAGATCCCTGAGATCTAACACCGAAGCTCTGAACCTTCAGACCTCCGAACTCCGAAGTAACTATTATGTTCCGTTTTATTTCTTGTTGTTTACCTCTTAAAGTATAGTTCTCTTTCACGACCCAAAGTAGAATACTTGTACCTCTCTTGATCCGACCCTCCGATCCTATTCCAAACTCCGCTTATTATACCCCCCTTATATCCTTCTTGTTATATGTTCTAAGGGTATAATTAGTTTACAAGGTATTAATAGTCCTCTAAACTTGTATCCAGTTCTTTAGTTTGAATATCGACTTAATTCCACGTTACAAACCTCCAGTCCCCTTGCATCACTACATCCATAGTTAGACACTATTAGCAGTGGCTCTGAGTCCGAACCTCCGGACTACCTCCGATACTCTGACCCCCGAAATTAGGGACTGAACGATAGTAGGTGGTGCAACCCATAAGTTGAAGCCAAGTCCCTACCCTCCTTGTACACTTTCGAAGTCTCCGACCTCCGAGTCTCCAACCTCCGAAGTTCCGGGTAAAGTCCGTGAACTTAACAGTATATTCAAACTCACTACCTTTATCGTTCATGCCTCCCCGAGCTGTTACTAGAAGTATGGCCCGAGTTGGTCAACCGCTATTCGATGAACCTTCACCACGGGTCAGTCATGCCTCCATCAAAGAAATCCAACATCCCGACGAGGAATGCGACGTGCCTCGCCGATATCTGATGAACCTCTTCAACCGAGAACAAGACAACTCGGATGATGGAGTGGAACCCCTGAACATAATCAAAACCATTGCTATGTTGGCAAAGAACCTCTCGGCCCCCAAGAAATCCTCCGTCTGGACGAAAGTACGAGAACTGGAACCCTACAATGGAGCTGATTCTCGCAAGCTCCAATCTTTTCTGATTCAGTGTTATCTGAATTTTCATGATAGATCAGAAGCCTTCTCCGATGATACTGCCAAAATAACCTACGCGTTATCATATCTCAAGGGGACAGCACTCGACTGATTCGAACCAGGGATACTCTCCCCTAACCCTCCAGCCTGGTCCTACAACTGGACACTGTTCGAGTCCAAACTCCGGACCAACTTCGGACCACACAACCCCAAAGCCGAAGCTGAGGTCGAACTGAAAAACCTCCGAATGCGCGACAACCAATGAGTCGCCAAGTACCTCATTGACTTCAACTGACACGCCGCTAAGGTCCAATGGGGTGATGCAGCATTATGCCGACAACTCTACAATGGACTCCCGGCTCGCATTAAGGAAGAAGTCTCCCAAATGGGCAAGCCCAATACCCTCACCGCACTCCGAATCATGGTGCAAACCATTGATGCCCGCTACTGGGAACGGCGTTCCGAAATCACTCGAGAAGCCGTGACCACCAAATCCAACGACCGACCCGACAAAGGCAAGGCCATTGCAACCACTACTCTGAACACCGACAAGAGGCCTCCGAACACTCTGAAGGCAGGAAACTCCGGTACTCAGTCCGGATCCTCCGGACAGCAGCGACAAACTCCTGACCTTGCCTTGAAGCTTGGTAAGGATGGCAAATTGACCACTCAGGAACGACAACACCGTCTTGACAACAACTTGTGTCTGTTCTGTGGAAGGACGGGACACATGGCCAAGGAATGCTCTTGAGCCTCTGCTGCCACCGCGAAGGCACGCGCTGCCTCAACTACTAAGGCCACCGAGAAGACGACCTCCGACACCAAGTCCGTGCCGGAGTCAAAAAATTCTTGAGCAGCCCTCCGAACCTCACGCCAAAGGAGGACTGCGTTGTAACTCCCGGTGTGACCCCAATAGTCCAACTCAACACATCTGCTCTTTTTAGTCCGAACTCCTTGACACTTCACCTAACCTCTGACCTCATTCCGAATACTCCGTTCTTGACCCTTGTCGACTCCGGCTCAACACACAGTTTCCTCGAATCCGCCTTCGTCTCGGAACACAAACTCCAAGCATACAACATCACTCCGATTCGCTCCGACTCTTTGACGGTACGACCAACAACATCATCTGTCAAGCTGTCAACCTTCCAATCCGTTTTCCTTCCGGGGAACAACACTCCGCGACGTTCTACGTTACTTCGTTGGATTCCAGCTGTTCCGTAGTACTAGGACACAACTGGCTCACCCGCTTCAATCCGTTTATTGACTGGGTTTTGGGCAGTATCTCGTTCCGTGCTCCATTACAGGCTGAATCTTTGGTACCAACAGAGACAGTAGCTCTGGCTCTGATCTCATCCAAAACTCTGACCCCACTCGCTGCCCCGAAGATCACCATGATCAATGCTGCAGCATTTGCCCACGTATCCAGAATGCAAGACACACAAACATTTCAGCTCCTTGTCTCTAGACCGAACAAGCTCAACTCAGATGAAACTCCGGTCAATATGAGCGGTGTCCCGGAAGAGTACCATGAATATACGGATGTCTTCAGCAAGGCCAGGGCCGACAAGCTTGCATCCCATTGGCCTTACGACCTCAAGATTGAACTGGAAGAAGGAATGACCCCACCATTCGGTCCAATCTACTCCCTCTCCCAGAAAGAACTCGAGACCCTCCGTGAATTCCTGGAAGAACATCTAACCTGGGATTTCATCCGCCCCACTCGGTCTCCATGCAGTGCTCTGGTAGTCTTCACCAAGAAAAAGGACAGCTCGCTCCACCTATGCGTCAACTTCCAAGGCCTCAACTGAATCACTAAGAAAGACCGATACCCCTTACCTCGCATCTCCGATCTCCTCGATACGCCACGTAAGGCCCGTATCTATACCAAGATCGACCTCCGACATGCTTATCACCTCATCCAAATCCGCGAGGGTGACAAATGGAAAACCGCATTCCGAACTCGATACGGATCGTTCGAATGGCGTGTTATGCCTTTCGGACTTACCAACGGACCTGCTGCTTTTCAACGTTTCATGAACGACATTTTTGCTAACATGTTGGATGTATGCGTTCTAGTATACCTGGACGACATCCTCATCTACTCAGACGACCTGGAGCAGCACCGAAAGCATGTCCGAGAAGTACTCCGAAGGCTCTGACAACACAACCTGTACGCCTGCACTGACAAGTGCCTTTTCCACGTGGACACCGTTGAGTACCTTGGATACATTATGTCTCCGAACAGACTCACGATGGACTCCGCGAAGGTGCAAGTCATCCAAGATTGGCCTGAACCGAGAAAGGTCAAGGACATCCAGTCCTTCCTCGGATTTGCCAACTTCTATAGGTGTTTCATTTTCAACTACTCCGACCTAGTAGTTCCACTGACACGTCTCAACTGGAAAGGTGCTCCGTGGGTCTTCTCCGAAGAATGCCGAGAATCATTCAACGCACTCAAGAAGGCTTTCACCACCGCTCCGATCCTTCAGCATTGGATATCTGAAGCTCCTCTTATCCTCGAAACCGACGCCTCCAACTATGCTCTCGCTGCCATCCTCTCAATAACGTCTCCGGACAATAATGAAGTACATCCAATCGCATTCCACTCTCGGACCTTCTCCTCCGCAGAACGAAACTACGATGTCCATGATAAGGAACTAATGGCAATCTTCAAAGTGTTTAAAGTCTGGCGACACTACCTCGAAGGATCTCCAAACCCAATCGACGTTGTTACCGACCACAAGAACCTGGAATACTTTTCCACGACAAAGCTCCTCACACAACGACAAGTCCAATGGTCCGAAAACCTGTCTCAATTCAATATGGTTATACACTTCCACCCCGGACGTCTCGGAACCAAACCTGACGCTTTAACTAGACGATGGGACGTCTACCTTAAAGAGGGGGAAAGCGATTATGCAACCATCAATCCGCACAACCTCCGACCTGTATTCACCTCCGAACAACTCAAATTGTCACTCCGAGTCACGTCACTCTGCACCCCTGTGCTCTGCGCAGCCATCACCATGGATATCGACCAACTCCACTCTGATATCCAAACCTCCATCAATTCCGATCCAACCTTAGTAGACCACCTAAGCAGCCCGGTAGGACAATGGACCCTCAGCCCTGAAGGACATCTCCTACTAGACAACCGGATCTATGTACCAGATAGCAATGATCTCCGACTATGAGTACTACAGTACAAGCACGATCACCCGATCTCCGGACACTTTGGACAAAACTGAACCTTGGAGCTGGTCCGACGAGACTACATCTGGCCCGAACTCCGAACTTCTGTTAAGTCCTATGTTAAGTCCTGCACTACATGTATGCGCTCAAAGTCACAGAGACATTATCCCTACGGCTTATTAAAGCAACTCCCCATTCCAGAACGACCTTAGAACTCTATCTCCATGGATTTCATCGAGAAGCTTCCTCCTTCCTCCGGATATGACACCGTCCTCATTATCGTTGATTGACTCTCTAAACAGTCAATCTTCATTCTGACCTTTGATACGATCACTACTCCAATTCTAGCCAAGCTATTCGTCCTCCACGTCTTCTCCAAGCATGGGGTTCCCTCACACATGACCTCTGACTGAGGCTCGGAGTTCGTGTCCTCCTTCTTCCAGTCACTCGGAAAGGCTCTCGATATGAAGCTCCACTTCACCTCAGGATATCACCCCGAAGGCGATGGACAGACTGAACGCATGAATCAATCCCTTGAACAGTACCTCCGAATCTACTGCAACTACCAGCAAGACAACTGGTCCGATCTCCTTCCGATCGCAGAATTCGCATACAACAACTCTCCGAATGCCACCACTGGCATATCACCCTTCTTTGCCAACAAGGGTTACCATCCAAACATCTCTGTACATCTGGAGCGAGACCTTGCTTCCACCAAAGCAAGAGACTTCGCTGTGGACCTTGACGAGCTATACCAACTCCTTCGAACTACCATTTCCGAAGCACAGAAACGGTACTCTACCTCTGCAGACCGACGCCAAACTCCACCTCCAAACTTCCGAGTAGGAGATAAGGTCTTCGTTTGGTCCGACCACATCCGAACTACAAGGCCGTCAAGGAAGCTTTCAAAAAAGTTCTTAGGCCCCTTTGAGATCATAGCTCAACTAGGATCCGTGTCCTTTACACTCCTGCTTCCGGACAGCATGCGATCCATCCACCCAGTGTTTCATGTCTCGATGCTCGAAGCCACAACTCCAAACGAGTTTCCGAACCGATCTCCGACACTGGACCTTCCGGTCATCATCGACAGAGAACCTGAATATGAGATCTCTGAAATCTTGGACTCTAGAATAGACAAACGACGCAAGTGCAAGTTGCTGTACTTGGTCAAATGGGCTGGATATGAAGGGACAGACAAAGAGACTTCCTGGCTTCCGGCCTCCGAGCTCGGACATGCCTCAGCAGTTACTTCGGACTTTCACCAAGCATACCCTTTCAAACCCGGACCTTTACCGCTTGCTGATTCTTAAATTCACGCAGTTCCAAGAAGACAAGTCATTTGTTATTTTCAAGCTATCTACTGCAAGGTTTCTTCCTCTCCATCTGAGACCTCTATATTTACCGACCCCTCTGAGTCACCCGACGCTCCGGGCTCCGGACCCCTCTTATTCTGGAGTACATTGTCCTCCAGATCCCTCAACTCCTCCTCCAAGTCCTCTGACTCCGACTCCGACTCCGACTCCGCGTCCGCGTCTGAGTCCAGATCCTTCCACATGAGGTCCAAAAGGGCCCCATAAAGCCCCTCTAATCTCCGTCCATTCCTCATCTCCACTTTCCGGAGGTCC
>QFFB01001969.1:0-16504 GCA_003316465.1 Ramaria cf. rubripermanens | reverse complement strand
TATATTGATATTTTTTGAATATTAATGCTAACAATATTTTGTTTTATTTTATTCCAGCCTTACCCCATTGGGGATGTGCTATCATTGCACCCCATTACTATCCTGCCATCTGTTATGGACATGTATTGTAAACTGTAATGATGGAGAATAGAAGACAGATTGGAAGGGACTTTGGCTTTAGCTTATATACTACACCTCTCAAACAATCACAGGGTCCCAATGCTTTAGAACAGAGGGATCAAATAATGTAGCACAGTTCTGCAGTATCTGCAGAAGTGCAGAAGTAATAGTGGAAGTGTACTAAGAACACTACAGACAAGGTTAATTTGGAAATGTGGTTGATATTCAAACTGAGGTTACTTAGTACAAATACAGGAGTTTATATACTAGAAGGTACATTTAAGAAGGTAACAGTAATGAGTTCTGAGTTAGAGCAGAAGGGTATGTAATACGGATCACAAGCAGAGTCAGGGATTATAGCACAGGGAGGGGACATAAGCATGATATCTAAAATAGATATCCATCATCCATTGGTATGGAGACTCAGACATTCCACTAGGAACAAGGTACCCTTGCTGATGGAGGGACTGTGGAGATTGGAGAGCTGAGTAAAGGTAGGGTAGTAACGGAAGTGATAGTGTGGAAGATGGAACAGGAGTGTGGAATGCATGGATGTAACACTATCACATATTCCAAGCCAACTCACTGTCGCTCCAAATCAATGCTCATGAACCTGTGTCTGAGGGATCCATTACTATCCTATTATTGAGGCACCCACATGTGTTGTATGTCCCTGTGATGACATCACTGATTGGAATTGCTGTCAAGGCATTACCCCACATCTGACAAAGATGCTCAAACATCATCATTCCTGTCATGTTGAGCTCACCCTGCATGAGTATCATAATATATGTTGCAGAGGACAAACATTCTTGCTTCTATATGTTTGTTTTATTTTACCTGTACATCATATGATTTGTCCCATGTCCACTTCCATTGCATTGCAACAAATGTTTAATCCATCACTAATATATATTAGTACACCACCAGGTCACATGACCAAGATTCAATGTTTTTCTGATGTGCCTTGGTAGTTAAAATAGCTAGCTTTTGTACAGTAAAATCTTTAGTAAATGTACTCAACTTATCCCAGTATTTTGAAGCTGCTAGCTGTAGCATTTCTTGAGATATATTGCATCTATTTGATAGTGCAAGGTGTTGGCCTCTAAATCCTGATCTCTGCTTTATTCAACTTTAATTCAAAGTTTGAATTATATTCTCCATATATAAAAACATAGATAATATTTCACTACAGATTGAATACAATGCTTTAGGTCATGATTGTAGATGACCATATGTCATTGTGTGTTGCTTCATCTTCCATTTCCCCCTTCATTTCCCTGTTTTCCCTTTCCTGCTTGCTTTTTCTCTTCTCGCTTTATCTCCTCTCCCCTTAAGACATACCTCTAACATTTCCCTATAGATGGGCTCTGCAACCTGAATGACCATTTGCAAAAGGGCCATGGCAACTCTGAGATCATGTTGGTGGTTGAGGACACAGTTGAAATTGAGTCACAGATTAGCAGGAGATGTGTATGGCAACCCTGTGGAGGAAGCTTTCTCAAGGTACATTTCATACATTCATTGGGAAATGGAATGCTCACAATTTCCAGAAGACCTTGGCCTAATCCCCCTTCCCAGCCTGTCACCTCCACTTATGACATTGTCAACTTGTTCATAATCCTAATTCTAACCCCCCAACCATTTCCTGTCTCATGTACATAAGGCACCTATATCAAGGAGAATGTGTTATCCGCACTTACTTTGTGCTTGATTAGATGCCATGTTTAGGGTTGATAGTAGACCGTGTTGTAACCTAGTACAGCTTTGTTTCTTGAATGAGCAGATCATCAAAGATAACCTTACCAATGCCAACAAATAGTAACATCTTTATTTTCCTAAATCCCCACAATACAAGGACATTGTTGCCTCCCTAGGAGTTGGAGCATACCATAGGGGCACCCCCCAGAGCATTACAATTGAGTGAAAGAAATGGCCCTAAAAGGAGCAATGTGAGGTTGGATTGTCAATGAATTTATATAATAGGGGAAAAAATTGATAGGTAGTGTAGTTGTGATTGAATAGAATGTAGTTTGAAGCAGTAGAATAGAAGGTAAGAGGGAAATAACCCTGGCCTTTATACTTGAGGCAGGAAACTCACAAGTTGGATGATGTTTGAAAAATTGCTTATAACTTGAAGTGTAATGGGTGAATACTGTAAAGTATGTCATCTTATTAATCTACATGCTTTATACTAATATACTAGGAGTAAAAAATAGGAGTTTAGTGGAAAATAAGAAAAACATATGAGACTTAGAGCCCCTGGCTCTCTCTGAGCTGAAAACATGATTCAAATCTACTATGCACATGGATTTGAAGGTAGAACCCAGGATCTGATCAGTAGGAGTGATAAAGAAATGAAATGCTACACCATAGAAGTGTCATGAGGGCAACCTAAGCTGAGGCTCTACACTTAAGTGATGCACTGGCGAAGGGAGAATCCTAAGTCATATACAACTATATACAATACAAGGGCATACCGTCATGACTGCTATTTTCCACATCTCGAGTTCAGCGAATTATGTCAATCTCCCCAGCATCCTTCCATCACACTGATGTCAGCAAGGCCTCCACAGTCTATCCCACTCCTATTTGCTGGTCACTGAACATGGTCTTTGCTATTATACCACCATACTTTGCCCTCGTTTTGCATCATTCACATCCCCCTTGCAGTGTGCAGGGTCACTGAGTACAAGCAGAAGTCTGGTCTAGCCAATGGGTTTCACTCACAGATCCCATCAGTCACCTTGCCCCATGAAGGTGGTTTGACCCTTACTCCATGTCCTAACACATGCTACCAATCCACAGTGTTCTAGCCCCTCTCTATCTGTTCCCCCCTGCATTGGCTTTTACTATAAGCACTTCTATTCTGCCTGTATAATTCTCTAGTTCAATTATCATATGTCTACCTTGTTATTTTGACCTCTTACTAGTAGAAAAAACCTTAGTAACACAATCCACTGCCTCATTGGTAGTTGTGTCTGTCAGTGAGCTCAAACCTTTGATCTTATTTACTACACCCCCTTAGGGGCATTACCAAGACTGCTATTTGCAGCACTTCGCAGGAGTGTTTGGATTAGTGAAAGGACCACCTGAACTGGAGTAACCTTTCCTTGAGGACATGTGCGATTTATTGCATACTCCTCTTGGGTTATTCACTATGACTGCAGGCCCATGTCAGAATTACACTGATGTTATATCTTTACTCCAAAATCCAATCTTGATACTCGTATCTTTTATCCCATCTCTTCAATTCTTTACACATCACTTCACATTAATAAGTTACTATCACTCAAGTCCATTGCCTAGTCTATATACCAATAAAATACTGTGCTTCAATATATAATAGTATTTAGAACAGTTGAATCAAGGTTTGAAACACCAACAATCATTGAGCAGGGTTGCTATGAGCAACACTCTGCACTTCTAGTATATAATACTTAGGTTTATAGGGATGCAAACCTGTCATGCAGCAGGTCATATACAGCTCATGATCAGATTTGCTACTGCAGCACCAGTGACATGCATCAATATTCACAGCAGGTGTTAAGATGTTGACAGACAGGTTGGTGTAGCTGAGGTGGGGTCAGGTTGGAGGGACTTGGGTTCAACTTATGGTGTTGTGCCTGTGCAGCTGTTTGTCCCTGTATTTTGGACAGGAGGCCTGAGGGCTGAGGGTGACTAATCTGCCTATGGAAGTGGTACATGACTTATGGTGGGGATACTTTGTCAATATCAGAACTCCATAACATACATGTGGGGAATATACTTATACACCAGGAGTGATTTGGGGATCAGGGATGGATGACCAAGTGGTCACATGATATGGGCAGGGGAGGGATATAACTAATAATAAACAGAAGAGTAATAATAGGAATGTTATGATAGAGTGTGACCAAGTGTGACTGAAGTACTTCAAGGCCAAATGCCTGAGGTATGTGATCTGAAGTCCCAAGGTATGCTGAGATCCAAGGTGGAATGGGGATCTAACAGTACCTCCCTCTTATGGCCAAACCCATGAGGCCATATATGTTGTTGTTAGAGATTGTTAAGCCTGCTATTTTGTGTGTGTGAGGGAATAAGATGATTGCTCAATGAATATTGCTGTAGCAAGTGTGAGAACCAAATGTGATTGATTACTAATCAAATGCTCCTAGTGATGTGATTGAAGCCTCTGAAGGCAACCCTGTGAATGGCAATGGTGATTGAGTGATTGGAATATTGGTGATATCCTGTTAAGGCAATCGGTTGCCCATGTTGGTATTGGTTGAGGCACCTGATGACATAATCATGGGTTCCTGACAGGGGTGGTGGCAACCAGAAACTCAGTTCTTGGATATTGATGAAGAGTGGAGTAAGAGACTACCCAGTGATGGTTTAGAGAAGTTGATGTATGAGAGGATAACTAAGTCATAATAGTTGTACTACTAGTGCAGGCTTCAAAGCTGTGTAAAACAGTGAGTATGAATCTATAGCAATATTTTAAGTTGCTGTAGACTGTGTGTGGTTTGAGTGCAGACTAATTTCTAACTTCTGTAATGTACAGGTCGTACTATGATATTTATATGACATTTTTCACAGATAATCTGTGATAAAAGATCTCAAGTCAATGGGACAATTGACACATGTGGATGAGGGGGCAACTACATGCAGTCTGACAGGTAGTGATTGTGATGAGGATAGTGGTCAGGTGGATGAAATGTTAGGAAACTTCAGTTAGAAGATACAAAGCCCCTTACAATATAGAATGGTAATTGTAATTGGTGAATTATGTTGTCTGAAATGATAGGAAGGAAGACAGATCTTTGAAATTCCTCAAATATGTGCATGTAAATGTGTATAGGGACTCATGCCCTCTTTTCCCTGTTCCTTGGACAGCTGTTTGATGAATACTTTTGGTACTCCATTCCACTCACATTCCACAAGTTCTGATGGCCCTGTACATCACTTCCAAATGATGTAGCATGTTCAAATGGTCTGGTGGCCTGGAGATTGCATAATCTTTAATTGCACCATATTCATCCTTTAGATGCTTGATCTCTGATTGGAGTCTTGTTCTCCCTGATCACTTGAGATGCTTGTGATGTCATATGTTCATGTTTGAGTTTGATAATGTTCTGATCAGTGAATCACACTGGTTCTAATGGTGTGTTACCTCAGTGTAAAAGTGAATTAGTGATCACATAATAGTGAGGTGTTAATGGTGTCAAGATTGGCTTTTGGGGTAAAGATATAATGTCAGTGTGTTTCCAACATGGGCCTATAGTTGTGGCGAATATCCCAAGAGGAGTATGCAATGAACAGCTCACATTCTCAAGGAAAGGGCACCCTAGTTCAGGTGTTCCTTTTGCTGATCTGAACACTCCTGTGAAGTGTTGCAAATAGTGGTCTTGGTGATGCCCTGAAGGGGGCATAGTGAATAAGATCAAAGGTTCAAGCTCACCAATAAGTAAAACTACTGATGTTGTAGTGGACAGTTTACTAAGGTTTTTTCGACGAGTAAGAGGTCAAATAACAAGATAGATGTATGATAATTGAACTAGGGTGTATACATGCAAAAAGCAAAGTACTTATAATAAACTAAGGATGCAGGGGGGATTTAATGGGGGAAAGCATGGGTGCGGCAGACCAACTTCTTGTGCTGTGGCATGGATGAAGGGGTAAGATATACCTGTATGCATCCAGGCCCATGATGGGATCAGCCAGGGTGACCTAGCGGTAATATGCTTCTATATGATGAACCTGCATTACACAGGGTTGGTATAGGATGCACAAATAATGATGGAATAGCATAGACTTGGTTTACTACAGCTTCCCCGGGTACTGCCTGTGCACTGGGCAAATATGCAGCTTGGCAAACAGCGAATAGAGCAGGGGTGATCTGTGTGTGAAGGCAGCATGATGGGATATTTCAGTGATAGCAGGGATCATGGGTGGATATAGAAAAATAGTGATCCTGACAAAGAGTTTGACTCAGGGAATATATGAATATATTATTTATCACAACAGATCAGGGCTAACATTGTGAGGTCAACCTAAGCAGAAACTCTACACTCAAGCAGCGCACTGGTGAAGGGGAAATCCTAAGTCATATACAACTACACACAGTGCATGGGCATACCTGGTGAAGGGGGAATCCTAAGAGAAAACTCTGAGGATCCCTGTGCCTACTAGCTAATAACTATATACTTTGTGCATCACTTTTATAATAAAATGAATATAAAAATGTTTTAATAAAAGTGAGGTTTGTTATGCCTTGTCAACACAGTATCAGATGGGGTGCACCTGTCGATGATGCAGGGGTTATGTGCTGTGGGGACAATCCAGGAATTTGGCTCAGTGATGCCGGTAATGAAAATATATGTCCCTCAGGCAATTCTGGGTATAAAGGTGTTCAGTTTCAAAGGGCTAGAGCTGTAATAATAACTAGATAATTTCTATAATGCTTTGGAATCGCCAGAAACCACAAGTAGAGGTCAGGAAATATTTTCTTAGTGGTTCTAACAAGTAAATATTTGGATTTGTGCAAGATAAAAGTTCTGGGTAATATTTTGTCGCTGGTTTCATCTAGGAACTATGGGAATATCTATACTAGAATTATTATAAAAATACCTTTGAGGCAGAATAATAGGTAAGGCATAAATGAGGTGCAGGGATGAATGCATGCAGGCAGGGTGGAGCAAATATTCCCCTGCTCATGTTGAAACATTGGATGAACAAGGATACTACCTAGGATGTTTGGGGTAGAGTACTTCTAATGAATTACAATGACAATTAATAGGTAAAAGGATGGAAGAAAATAAAACAGAATAAACTTGTGAAAAACCTTTAATATAAATTACTATTTTCTGGACCTGTTTTGTAAACATCCAATTGAGTGAGTATATGTGATACATCACTCCTTCCAAATTCCATTGGTTCTGAAGGCCCCATGCAGCAATCTCCATGCTGCAATAATATATTTTGTTCTGATTGTTCCACCGAAGGTTTGGCACTTATATAAGTGAGCTGACCTAGTGGTCATGTGGCGTAATGATATATGTGATCCGATCCACAATCCAGTCTTGATCTGGTGACGTAGTGGGTGTTAAAGGGCCGGTGAATGGTCTAGCAGTGCCTAAACCGCTGCAGGTGTTTTAATCTCTAGATAAAATCCAATAAAATGTCCAAATATTGCATCAGTCTTCTGGGACTAAGCATGAATTGACAGAAATATTTTTATAATTATTTTCGTATTTTCTTTATCACAACAATCACAACCCTGCACCTCCAAAGTCTGAACCATGAAGCAACAGGAGTGCCAAAATATGGACAGGGCCAAGGAGGTGTTTGGAAGATACCAGGGGAAGTACCTGCAAAGCTCTGGGACAAGAGGCCAGTTGCCAAAGTGGCATTTGGTGGGATTGACTTTGGCAGAGTGGTGTACACTTCACATGCACTTTGCAGGACTTCACAGGACTTCACAGGACTTCACAGGACTTCACCTGCAAAGCAGAGGTTTCCCTCACAAATGTCTTGTTTTGACCAAAGTGTCCCAAGAGTATGTGGTCATGTTTGTACTGTAATACTCAGAGTTGAAGGTTGTCAGCTTTGGGAACATAGATTTGCTCATTGAGGCATAAGAAACCATCATTGGTTTGCATCCATCTCAGGTTGGTATCATCACTGAGATGCTTTTGGGCCATGGGGTCAGATGTCAGGTTGGCTAATATATTGGCATGAAGCTTTTCGGAGTCCATCAAGGTGCTTGCTCAGAGTACTGGTGCAAGTAATTAGGTGGAATGAAGTGATTCAGAGAGTTGTTGGTTGGTGAATATGGGCCTTAGGTTCTGAGGATTGACTTGGATGTAGTCATTACCTCCCTCTTTAGGGTAGATGTCCCATTGTCTAGTTAAAGCATTGGGCTTGGTGCCAAGTTTTCTGAGACAGAACCAAATAACAAGGTTGAACTGGGAAAGGTATTTGGACCAATGTGCTTGTCTTCATGTTAAAACCTTAATGGTGGAAAAATACTCCATTTTGTGGTCAGTGATGACATCTATTGGGGTTGCCGAACCCTCAAGATAGTGTTTCCAATGCTTGAAAGCCTCAAAGATTGCCAGTAGCTCTTTGTAATGGATATTATAATTGAGTTCAGAACTAGAAAATGTCCAGGAGTGGAAGGTGATCAGACATAATCCTTTGGTATTGAACATGGAGAGGATTGCACTGAGGGCATAGTCCAAGGCATTGGTTGTTGTGATAAAGATAATATGAAAATCATCATAAAAATATTCCTATCATTTTCACTCCTAGTCCTAAAAGACTAAAACAGAATTTAGATGAATTATTTGGATTCTATCTACAGGATAAAAAGTCTATAACATTTTAGAAAAATGTTGGACCATTCACTGGCCCTTTAACGCCCACTACGTCACTGGATAGAGACCGGATCGTGGATTGGATCACTATGTCATTACCCCGCATGACCACTAGATCGGCTTGCTTACATAAGTGCCAAACCTTCAGTGAATGAGAAGAACAAATATATTGTTACAGCATGGAGATTGCTGCATGGGGCCTTAGAAACCCATGGGATTTGGAAAGGGTGATGGATCAAATATACTCACTCAATTTAATGTTCATGAAACAGGTCCAGAAAATAATAATTGGTATTAGAGGTTTTTCACAAGCTTATTTTGTTTTATTTTCACCTATCTTTTTACTCATCACTTGTCATCACCATTAATTAAAAGGACTCCATTCCTAACATCCTAGGTAATATCCCTATCCATCTGACATTTCAACATGAGCAGGGGAATATTTGCTCCACCCTGACTGCATCCATCCATCCCTGTAATTCATTTCCACCTGATCTGTTATTTCCCTTCGAAGATATTTTTAGAATAGTTCTAGTATAAATACTCCAATAGTTCATAGACGAAACTAGTGCCAAAATATCACCCAGAACTTTTATCTTGCACAAATCCATATATTTACTTGTTAAATCCACCAACAGAATATTTCCTGACCTCTACTCGCTATTTCTGGCAGCCTCAAAACATCATAGAAATCATATAGTTATTACTACAGTTATATTCCCTCAAAACCAAACACTTTTCCACCCAGAATTGCCCAAACAACGAATATTTTTGTCTTCTGACATCATTGAGCTGAATTCCCGGTTTGTCCCCGAGGCTGAGTGTTATCCCACATCCACATGACCTCCTGCGTTATCGACACATGCGCCCCATCTGGTGCCGTGTCGACGATATAAGAAAAACATCAGTCTTTATTAAAATATTATTTTATATTAATTTTATCATATTATTGGTTTCAACAACCAAAGGCTGGTCAGGAATCCAGTGCATAAGGATTGGAGCTGAAGTGAATGTGTTCTCTAAATAACTGAACAATTTCTGAGATTCTTCAGTGAAATACTATGATGTGCCTTTCCTGGTGAGCCAAGTGAGGGGGATGGTTATGTCTGAGTAATTGTGAATGAAACAATGGTAGAAATTGGTAAAACCAAGGAAGGACTGGATGTCTCTAACCTGTCAAGGTTTGAGCCATTCTTGGATTATCTGTACTTTATCACAAGCCATAGTGAGTCCTTCAGGTGATAGCATATAATTGAGGAATTCCATGAGTCTTGGTGCCATTTGCATTTACCTGCTTTGGCATAGAGGCCGTGGTTATGGAGCTGGCAAAGTACTTCATTGACATATTCCCTATGCTGGACAGGGTCATCAGAGTAGATGAGAATATTGTTGAGATAGATGACAATGCATTCATCTAATATGTCTCCAAGGATGTCATTCATGAACTGTTGAAAAACCAAGGGGCCATTGGTAAGACTGAAAGGCATGACCAGCCATTCAAATGAACCATAATGGGTCTGGAATACTGTCTTCCATTTGTCTCCTTTGGCTACCCTGACTAGATGGTATGCATGCCAAAGATTGATCTTAGTATAGATATGAGCTTTTTGAGGTGCATCCAATAAGTCAGTAATCAGGGGGAGTGGATATTGGTCCTTCTCTTTAATCTTATTGAGAGCTTGGAAATCTACACAGAGCCAAAGCATGCCATCCTTATTTTTTATGAAAAGGACAGGAGTCCCATGTGGAGACCAAGTGGGCCAAATGAAACCCATGTTCAAATGCTCATCAACAAACTCACAAAGTGTTGCAAGCTCTGAGGTCAAGAGTGAATACAATGGAGGTTGAGGATGAGTAGCTCCCTCTTCCAGGTTGATTTTCAGATCATAGGTTTGGTGGGGTGGTAAGGCATTGGCCTTGACCTTGCTGAAGACATCACTGAAGTCATGATACTCCTGCAGGACATGTTGAAGATCCACCTGCTTGGGGGTTAATGAAGCCAAATGGGCTGAGATGTTGGCTACGGCAAGGTTCAATTGGAGGCACTGGGTACCTTCCAATTTACAGGTGTGCATGGATGTAGCTGAATTGATCAATGTAACCTTGGGTGCTTCAAGCTTTGGGGTGTGCACCACAGGGGGGGTGCAGGGCTTGGGGTGGACTCAGCCAAGGAAGCATGAGCCAAAACCAATGGAGTGTCCGAAGGAACACCCAGGAGGGTCATTCAGAACATAGTACTGCCTAGTACCCAATCAATCAACAGATTGTAGCAGGTGAGCCATGTTATGAATATTAAAAGAAAGTATATTAGCATTCAAAGAATATTAATACTGAAACACAATTAATTCATTTCATCCCAGCATTACTCCATCAGGGACATGCCATCATCACACTCCACAACTATCCTGGCATCATATTTTCCAAGTGTGCTCACTGTCACTACAATTCAATGTATATGAACCTGTGTCCGAATAATCCATCACTATCCTATCACCAAAGTGCCCTCATATGTCATACATCACTATCCTATTGCCAAAGCGCCCACACATGTCACACATTGCCGATATAACATCACAGATTGAGATCACCGTCAAAGAACTACCCTGAATCCGATGAAGACACATGATTGCCCTTGTTCTAATAATAGAACACAACACATCAAGCTCACCCTGCACAGACATTGTGATATGTGGTACACCTAACATGACTCGTAACTCCTATGTGTTTGTACTATTCCATATCCCTATCACTTGACCACCTCCTATTCCCAGATCCATATAGTACGAGTTCTGTCCATTAGTATACATTGCATCACTGATACATTATGTAATTCATCTTCAAAATGTTCCCCTAGTTTGATAGAATTAGTTAAATAGCTAGTTCTTGTACAGTAAAATCAGTAGTAACAATACTTACCTTGTCCAGTGTATCTAAAGCTGTTAGTTGAATTAGTTGTTGAAATATTGTGCATATATTGTGATGAAGGAAAATTGAATGACACATGTCTAAAAGCTTCAAACTCTGAGGAGTCTTTATAAACTCCAAGCTCCACACATGTTGAAGGAAAATCAAACAACATGTATCTAAAAGCTTCAAACTCTGAGGAGTCTTTAAAAACTCTAAACTCTACACACATCTATTTCATCTCAGCTTATTCCATCATCTCAGTTCAGCCCAGCCAGACAACACAGCCATACCCCATTAACTATCAGTTCACTGTTATCCCCATGCTGGCTATCGACAATGCAGCTTTGAACTCTATTCCCCTTCAGACCTTTGAGTCCCCAACATCACCTTCATTATCACAATGGTCACTCAATTTGGAAGATATTCAAAGACACACCAAGCTTCATCATATGCTTTACCCCCAGTCACCTAAAGCAGCATGGATCTCAATGAAGAAGTCACATTCCTCTATTCTGAAATCATATGCCATTGGAGATACTGTGTATTTCCAAGATGATGCGCAGCCATTCACATTCCTTGGATACACAGGCAAGGTCGTTCACAATGAAGGAAGGGAAGAATACGAGGCAGAATTCTAGGCTTCATACTCAACCAATCCTCCCACGTCGATCTGACTCAACCTTCATCATAGAACTACTCGATACTGTATACAACTGTCTCCCCCTTGTGTTCTATCATGGGAGTGGATCAAGGGGAAGCTCAGGAGTTATTTCTGTTATTGATTTGTCACCCTCACTCTTATGACTCAATTGCACCAACTAATGCCATGACTCATCTTGGAGAAAGTGGACCATTTGTACGACTATGATTGGTGGATATTTATAGTGTTCTTGTTATGACTCACTTCATTTCAGAATGACTCACCTTGTTTCTATTTTAGTTAGTCTTTTCTCATCATGACTCATACTTGTTCTATTTTTGGATCTTTTATTACTCATTCACCATACTTTACCCCTATCCAACACATTCTTGCTTACTTTGCTATTGTAGTTTTGTTAGGATTGCAGTATACTCTGGGACAATCACACTACCCATGACCCCGGCCATCACCGAAATATCCCATCACAACACTCTCATGCATATACCACTCCCACCACTATTCACTGGTCACCGAACATTATCTTCGTCATTATGCTACCATACTTCTCTCTCATTTTGCATCATTCACATCTACCCTGCAGGGTGCAGGGCCACCAAGTGAAAGCACAAGTCTGGCCTAGCTGACAGGTTTCATGCCCAAGCCCTATCAGCTGCCTTTCCCCATGAAGATGTAGTTCAACCCTTACTCTGTGTCCTAGCACATGCTGCAACTCTACAATGTTCTAGCCTCTCCCTATCTGTCCCCCCCTGCATTTGCTTTTTACTATAAGTACTTCAATTCTGCCTGTATAATTCTCTAGTTCAATTAGCATATATCTACCTCATCATTTGACCTCTTACTAGTAGAAAAAACCTTAGTACAATGATCCACTGCCTCATCGGTAGTTGTGTCTATTGGTGAGCTTGAACCTTCTTATTTGCTACGCCCCCTTAGGGGCATCGCCGAGACCACTATTTGCAGCACTTCGCAGGAGTGTTCAGATCAGTGAAAGGAACACCTGATCTGGGGTGACCTTTCCTTGAGGATGTGTGCAATTCATTGTGTACTACTCTTGGGTTATTCGCTATGACTGTAGGCCCATGTCAGAATTACACTGATGTTATATCTTTACTCTGAAATCCAATCTTGACAAATTTCTCCTTTGTTTCCCCTTTTGTGTTTTGTGTTCTCACCATGACTCATTCTGACTCAGACCTGCTTGCTCATCATATGACTCAACCCATTGCAGTGCATGACGTCATTGTAGCTTGGGGATGTGTATATAAGGGCTCTCTCTCTCTCTGTGCAATAACAAGTCAAGTTCAGTTCTCAAGTCAAGTCTCTCTTAAGTCTTATGCTCAAGTCCAAGTCAAGTCCCAAGTTTAGGGCACCAAGTTGAAGCTTTGTCACAGGACATAGCCGCACTTACATCACATGTCACATGTCACAAGTCTACATCATACATCACACGAAGCCAGGTCACCATCACAAGAAGTTACCTGCATTATGTCCCAGGAGAACAGATTGTACGACGTATTCTCCATACCAGTCAACCCACAGCTGTAGTCTCTTTGCCCATGAACAACTGCATTATAGACCATCCAGGTAGAAGGACTGTTGCCTGCAGGCTAATAGGTATTATTCCTGTTAGTGCATCTTTAGCAAATGTCCAGAATTGTATCTCATATCAGACCTCTGCTCGATTCACCTTCGATCTGAAGCTTGAATTACATTCTCCATATATGAAACACAAAATCAAATATATTCACAAGAAGCCAGTTGTGTCCAAGAACTATTGAAATGGACATATCTAAGGGGGTGACATAGAAATCTACAGAATGGTTGTAACCATGGGGGAATTGGATGGGTATGAATAATGATACAGTAATCACAATTATATTCCAAGATTATAAAATCATTAAAATCACACATCACTATAAAACTAACTACAAGAGACATAGAATCAGACAAAGCAGAAGCATTGAGTCTTACCTCCCTTTGCATGCAACCTGAGTCAACACAACCCTCAGAATGCATGGAGGCCGGAGGGTTGCTGACTATTTTTTTGCCTCAGAGGCCTGGGCCAAACTTTTGGCTTTACCTTCAGAGGCCTTCCCATTGGAAGCCTTAGCAGCTCATTCTCTAATAGACAACTGTCAGGGGAACCCCATCCAGTGATCCATGGTCCCAGACCAATGATCTGCAATAACCCCATTTAGTGGTCCATGGCCTCAGATCAATGGTCTTCAATATCTCCTCAGAGTATGTGTGCAGACCCACCACACTCCATTGCAAGCCTACCATCCTACTCCCTTTAAAAATTCCCTAAAGCAGGCTGTCAATTGCTATCTAAGATCCACTGTTTTATGTGCTATTTTTAACCCTCAAAGCAGACCATTGACTGCTGTCAAGGATCTGCACTTTTCACTTTCCCACACCTGACTCTCATTACTCCACAGAGCAAAGCTCCACAGAAGTTGGTCTGTGCATAATGTCTCCACAGTAGTATGTAGTATATAATCATCTGCTAGTAGTTGGGGATCCTTAGCCTTTTCCCTTTGGAATTCCCCTCTGCTAGGTAAGACCCTCATTATATTGTATTTAGTGGTGATTATAATACTTTGGATTTTGCCTCTGCTAGCTGTGTGATATATTCTCCACAGGTTTGAGGGTTGCCCTAACAACAACAGGCAGTCACACACGATGTGCCCTCCCTTACTGCAAAGAAGGCAAAGGTCATTACCCATGTGATGCTGGCATTCCTGTGGGGTCAGCTTGCCATATTTCCCTAGCTTATCCATAAGGTTGGGTTTCTTAGGCTGCTGGGATGCCTGCCCCTTTGGCTTGTCCTTCTCCTTTGATGGGTTGGAGTTGGACTTGGGCTGGCATTAGAGTTCCCAGCTGCTGGCTGATGGTCAGGGGCAGGGTCGGCTTAGTTTAATTTCTCATTCTTGGCCTTGGGTTTTGAGACCAAGTGACTCTCATGAGAGAGTTTGGATTGGCATTCCCAACACCTTTGGTCTATTTTCTGAATTAGGTTATGAAGGTCATTGAAGCCTCAGGGTTTGTCAAAATGCACCATCTCATCCTTAATTCTCTCTGGAAGCATGATGTTGTCAAGATTGGATTTTGGGGTAAAGATATAACGTCAGTGTAATTATGACATGGGCCTGCAGTCATAGTGAATAACCCAAGAGGAGTACACAATGAATCATACACATCCTCAAGGAAAGGTCACCCCAATTCAGATGTTCCTTTCGCTGATCTGAACATTCCTGTGAAGTGCTGCGAATAGTGGTCTTAGCAATGCCCTAAGGGGGTATAGTGAATAAGATCAAAGGTTTGAGCTCACCAACAGACACAACTACCAATGAGGCAGTGGATTGTGTTACTAAGGTTTTTTCTACTAGTAAGAGGTCAAAATAACAAGGTAGACGTATGATAATTGAACTAGAGAATTATACAGGTGGAATAGAAGTACTTATAGTAAAAGCCAATGCAGGGGTGAACAGATAGAGAGGGGCTATAACACTGTGGACTGGTAGCATGTGTTAGGACATGGAGTGAGGGTCAAACCACTGTCATGGGTCAAGGCAACTGATGGGACCTATGAGTGAAACCTGTTGGCTAGACCAGGCTTCTGCTTGGACTTGGTGACTGTGCACACCGCAAGGGGGATGCGGATGATGCAAAATGAGGGCAAAGTATAGTGGTATAATGGCAAAGATCATATTCGGCGACCAGCAAATGAGAGTGGGGTAGACTGCAGAGGCCTTGCTAACATCAGTATGATGGAAGGACACTGGGAAGATTAACATAATTTGCTGAACTTGAGATGTGGAAAACAGCAGTCATGACAGATGTATGCCCTCTGGTAGAGAGCCTGGTCATTGTGCTGAAATAAAGATGCAAGTTGGTAGAATTCCACAAAAAAATGAGTGGCCTTGTGCTTATCCTTCATAACTAGTTGTTCAAGTTCAACCTTAGTGTTGGCTTCAAGATTGTAGGGACCATAATTGATGTAGAGTCCATTCATGCTTATCCTTCATAACTAGTTGTTCAAGTTCAACCTTAGTATTGGCTTCAAGATTGTAGGGACCATAATTGATGTAGAGTTCATTGGTGAATGCTTTGAAATTGCTTAACCAGCTGGGTTCATCTCTCTTTTTGGCTAGGTAGGGCTCAAAATAGTCAAGAGCCATTCCTTTCTGTAAATATCTATATTTTTTTTTTTTTGATTCCTTCGTAAACGTGATGCCGAATATGGCACGTGCATTGATTGATCGAAGGTGACGTAGTGCGGGGGTCGGAGATGATGTACCAGCGGTTCGGCTCAGGGGTTCCTCTGGCGTCAAGATGGATCGCTGGTCGGGTAAAGGAAAGGAGGTTCGACATATGGTAATGATTTGAGAGGGCAGATAGATAGCCTAGTGTAGCTAGCTTGTATATTATAGAATTTTGTTGAAGAGGATGATAG
>QFFB01001966.1:665-12635 GCA_003316465.1 Ramaria cf. rubripermanens | reverse complement strand
ATTATTCCTGTTAGTGCATCTTTATTGGCCTCCAGGTTCACTGCAGCTTCTGGGTCCTCTCAGACCCAGTACTCGTACCTTTCGTCTTCAACGTCGAGGTTGCGCCACCAAGCAACAGGAAGGGGCAGGGTGGAGGATGGCTGTGGGTCTGCCATTTCAAGCAGCGCCACCATCGCATGTGATGGTGGGTCGTATTTTGAGTATGTATAGCTAGTGTTAGCCTCAAGTTCGAAGCTGTTTGTGTGGGGGGTCACGTTGCAGGACGTGTAGTCGTCTCCATTTAAATTTTCCTTGGTGCTTGCACTGGTCGAGCAGTCTCCAGTGTGCTGGCTGGGCTCATAGTCCTTGGTGTAGTTGCCAGTCATGTCTGCATCAGCATACTCGTGTGTCTCGTCCTCAGTGCAGTATGAGGCAGTCTGGGTGTTGTCCCAATTCACGGTCGGGCTGTAAAGCTCCGGTTTGGTCGCGTGAAAAACTTCTTCGTCCGGGTATTCGTTGTCCGGGTAGTATGTGTCACTATAGTAGGAATGGTAGGGAGCTGAGCCTCACCCTAGAGCCATAGTAGGCAGGTAGAAGGGTGAATCACCTCGGTGTCACCAACTGTAATGGGATCTGTATGAGTGTCTCTATCTAAGGGAGAATCTATGTGACATGTGTGATCACCAGACTGGTACAATGGTGCCCTCTGCGCAGAGGGCCGACTCAAAGTCAAAGTTAGTCTTTGAATGTCTGGCTGAAATGCAGCCTGCATTAGTGGTGGCACGAATGTCAGCAGAAGCAATGGGCTGGACGCTTTTTGTGTACGAAGACAGCGGTGCCATTGAGGACAAGGACAAGGACAAGGGCGATGGCGCAGAAACGCGCTGCAGGCAACAGTATCAAAATATCACATTGGCATTGTTGGCCTGCTGCTGCAAGAAGGGAAACAGTGTGAGTGGCGTTATCATCGTCAGCACAACACTCACTCGCTCCCAGTGCAGTATGTGGATGCGACTCTCGAGAGTAGAGTGCAAATCAGAGGCAGACTGGTTACCGCCTGGCCTACTACACCACAAAGCGCGCAAAAACCGCGATTGCTCTGCAGTGATGTAGGTAGGAGAGAGCCCAGATTGAAAGTCGGAGTCTCAACCTTGACCGTAGAAATACACAGTATAAGCTCTTAATTATGTCTCCGCTTGTAATCTAGCATTTGTTGTCGCTTGGTCAGGCCATATGCCGAACCGATCAGGATGCCGGGGGACGGCAAGGGCCGTCAGGCCATATATGGTTTTTCGGGTTTTTCCGACAAGCTCATGTGTGAATAAAGCACTTCTTGCTCATCATACCCTCCAGTTACCACATGTCAGTCTTAGCAATTCAAAAATAAAACAGACAACATACCTAGTATAGTTATGCTAGCTTGTGCCACCAAACAGTGTCTCTTGACAAGCCTTATTCTGTCAGCATTCCTTCTGAGTCTGCATATCCTCTATAATCCAATGCCAGCACATTTGTACCCAAACACATTGTGTATAATGTGTAGGTAGCAATGTGGAAGGGCAGTACATGTGCCAGAATTCCCATGGAAGAAGAGAACAGTTGGGTAATGTTGAATGACAGAGGATATAGAGGTATGTGAATGTGTAGACCAGGGATTTGATGTGACTAGGGGAGAGGTGGGATGTTAAGTTCACAGATGTTACCTGCAACTTTGCAGGTTGGATGTTCAGAGGGAGGTAGGGACTTGGCTTCAACTTATGTGTTGCACCACCCACTATCATTTGATCCCTAATTTCAGAGACTGGGGGTTTGGAGGTTGTCTGGAGGTTCAGACTTGGAAGTGCCACTAATAGTATCTAACTATGGGGATAGTGATGTGAGAAGACAAGAGGTTGGTAATGGGGAAATTAGTCAATATGTGAACTAAAGAGCTGATACAAGATTGTGAGACTGGGTCAGTGTTGATGTGATAAACAATGCTGGAAAAGGAGAATGCAATTTAATGTGTATGTGAGCAAAGAAAGATAGCTGATCTCATTGCACAGAAGAACAACACAACAACATCAGTGAATCACCAGCATTGAAGACATTGTTAACTTCATGCTTTAACTACTGGACTTCTCATGGAAGTGGAGGGCTAAAACCTTCAATTTGTTGTAACTAAACTACTAGTTACTTATACATGTGTGTATAGGGGCAAAGCCCCTTGTGCCAGACTAGGAACAGCTATATTACCGATGATATGAGTGTGACATGAGTGTGACAAAAGTGTAACAAATGATAGAAATGCTCCTAGTAAATGAGGAAAATAGGTAGAAATACTAGGAAAAATACCAGATAATCCTGATATCATAACAGATTGGAGGACTATTAATACCTTGTATCCTAGGACAAGACATAAACATTGAACAAGAAGGATATAAGTGTAGTACAACAAGTGGAGTTTGGAGTCAGTATGGAGGTTCAGATTGAACAAGGTAAAAGTATTCTACTTTGGGTCATGAACAGTAATTATACTTTATTAGGCATAGGACAAGAAATGAAAAGGAATATAATACCTACTTCAGAGTCCAGAGGTCTGGGGATCCAGAGCTTTGATGTGAGATCTCAAGGATCTAACATGGGAATGTTATGACACTAGAATCAAATGGTATTTTTCTGATCATTTCTACTATTTTTCCCTATTTACTGTGGGTGTTTCTATCTTTTGTTATTATTTGTCACACATGTGTCACAATCACAGCATCCATCCCTAATCCAATGTTCCATGGGGCTTTGCCCCTGTTTTTGCCATTGTATAAGTAGCTAGAACAGTGGCTACAATAAATCACACAGCTTCAGCCCATCCCTCATACTGTTGAAGCTAGTTTTGCTTGAGTTAATGTGCACTGATTTTCTCCCTTCTCTTTTCTATTCCAAGCTTCATAAAAGGGAAGAAATGTAGAATGTGTCAGAAAGTATGAACCAAAACCCAAGACACACATCATATTTAGTTGTGATATTCACACTAGTTGTCTTCTGTGCTACAAAGGTCATTTTTGTCTTCAGTCAGTTTATCATGCTTCAAAAAGAATGAGCCTAGAAGAGATATTTGACATGTCAAATACTGAATCAAATCACACCTAACTAATGATTTTAATATCTTCTTGAGATACTGGTAGGTTTCGAGCTCACTTCTAACTCTGCTCAGTGCTTTCCAAGTTGCACTTGTAAGTGTACCTAAGGCAGATGTTCAGATTGACAATGATGTACATTCTTCCAGCATATAAGGGATATTTTTTTAAATATTGACCACAACTTGATTATTAGTATATCATTTTGATCAATTTAGATATTTTTGGATGTCCAGAAACTTTCTGAGTGTTCTGATATTTTATAATTAAGTTTGCATATACTGAAACATAGTGTGTATGTGGATAACAAGGTAATAACAGCTATGTTTTAGATGTCCATATCTTAAAAGTATATACAGGAAGATATGGAATATATAATAACAGAATATAGAAGTAAGTATGTTTAATAACTCTAAAGTTTTATAATATATGTTTCATGGAGCTAATGAGAAGGTATTTTTTAAAATAACATAGATTTATAGTATCAAGACATATAACCAATGATGGTTAGACAATGGGTTATGCATCTTACCCCAGGGAAGACAGCAGATGTGAGAAGGAATAGTAGGGTTAGGGTTAAGGATGCTTGATAAATTGTGACAACTGCTACTATTATGATATATTCTATAAAGTATAGATAGATTAGCTGGAGATACATTTACATGAGAATCCTAAATATATGCCTAAGCAACCAATTCTCATCCTTCAAAAGGTTTGCAATGTAGCTGGCACTGTCATGTTTGATGAGTGAGACATAACAACCTTAATAAATTGGTGACAGGGGATTGGGCACACTCATTGGCACCAGATATGTTACATCCATGCATTCCACACTTCCAGTTCTGCCTTCCACACTATCACACCCATTATAACTATACCTTTCCTCAGCTCTCCAATCCCCATGGCCCCTCCATCCACAAGAGTACCTAGTTCCTTGTGGAATGTCTGTGTCCCCTTACTGACAAATGATGGGTACCTCTTTTTAGATATCATGCTTACATCCCCCCTATGCCATGATCCCCGACTCTGTTCTTGATCCACTTGTTATGAATATAAATTAAATAAAAGGATATAAATAAATCATATATTAATGACAATGCTGATGGATCCTGGCATTCTATCACTGGGATATTATCTGTAGATGGCCTTACCATAATCTTCATTGATTCCTACCCCTATCCCGTTTGACACCCATCACTGAGGCCGCACATATGCAGGACCAAGCCCATGACGCCATATCCATCACTATCCCGGCACATGGATCCATCACGTGCCAAGTGTGCCTTTGATAACATCAGAGGTCAGGTCCAATGCCAATCAATCTACCCCGCACATACATACATCACGTAGACACCTCGTATCCAATTATAGATATGTGTTGTCTCGAGATGTCCCTACATCATTGTCGCTGCATGTGGGATGAGTAGCAGATGTGTTTCTCCTATGTCAGTGTCAGTTTATGCTTTACATTCACTACTCCCAATGTCACACCCCTGTTAAGGTGTGTACTGATGGGTGGTACTGAGATACTTGGCCAATGGCCAAGAGCGACCGGGTCGGAGGGACTTGGCTTCAACTTATTAGTGTTGTGCCTGTGCGGCTGTCTGTCCCTGTATTTCGGACCAGGGGTCCAAGGGCTATTTCACAGAGTAGCGCGTAGGCTTAGGGGGATTACTTTGTTGATATCGGAACTGAGTAGCATACATGTGGAGAATGAACTTATATACTAGTGTGAGGGTATGGGGATCATGGAGAGGGTGACCAAGGGGTCACGTGATACGGGCAGGGTAGAATGTACTAACAAAAAACGAGTAAGTATAACATATTATAACCAAGGTGTGACCGAGTGTGACTGAAGCGTGCTGAGGCTGGAGGTCTGGGGTACATCGTCCAAAGTCCGGAGGTATGCCAAGGCACAAAGTCCCGAGGTATGCCAAGGTCTGAAGTCCCAAGGTATCCTAAGATCCGAGGTGGACAGGGATCTAACAGTACCTCCCTCTTATGGCCAAACCCATGAGGCCATATAGAGTCGGAAATCTTGCCTTGTGGTGATCTGGGCATACATGCATGCAGGTTGGCTGAATGCCTATTACATAAGAAATTGGTTGGAAAAAGATTTAAAAGGAGGGGTTGGACAGGTGGTCTGAGCAGAGATTATAGCCATGTCCGCACCATCAAAAATCCACGAAGAGATCCCAGATGAGATCTCAGCCAAAGAGCTCACACTCAAGGCTGAGTTTGCAGCATGGTGAGTGGAGTTCAGAAGAATTTGGGCCGAGAAAGTGTGGTGGGAGCGTGAAAAGTGGGAGCGAGTAGTGGCGGTAGCCAGAGCTAGGGAGGAGGAGGAGGCTAAGGCTGTGGCTGAGGCTAGGGTGAGACAGGCGGCCAGGGAGAAAGCCAAGCGGGAGGTGGCATGGAGGCAGCATGCCATGAAGGAGGCTGAGAAACGCCGGGCCAAGGAAATTTAGAGGACAACCGAGGCTGCAGTGCTATGGGGGCTGTTGATACCAACCACTCCTGGGGCTGGGCCTTTGAAGGAGGCCCAATGGAATTTGGGGGCGGTGCCAAAGGGGCCAAAAAAAACTTCACAGGTGTGTGAGGTGGATGATTTTGGTGAATTTTTTCTCTGACAGATGCATAGGAGGTGGCGAAGTGTGATACTTGTCAAAAGTGTTGCGAGAATTGCATCCGAGGTGGGGGCAAGGCCTGCCAAAGGTGCAATGCTCGGAAGGTGCAGTGTTCCTTTGCCATGGCTCCAAAGCATAGTCAGAGTGTTCTTGAGTCTGAGGACGAGTTGTCGGGGGGCCAAACTGATGAGGGTGAGAGCACCAGTGCCCGGTATTTGGCCGAAAGCAGGTCTCGTGTTGGTGGAGCTGAAGAGGCTGTTGGCCGACATCCAGGAGGACATCCTGTTGGTCCTCCTTCGGCAGCACAATTGGCAGCTGGGACAAGTGAAGCAAGAGGCTGAGTGACTGATGCTGACAAAATTGGTGGTTAAGTCGCAGTTTTACACAGCCGAAGCATTCGGTCATCTGCCAACAGTGCTGGAGTGACTGGTGGTTGGTGCGTTGACGTCAAGGTCTCAGGCTGAGGGGGCTCAGAGAGTGGTCTAGCATGGGGCCAGGGACTTTGGCCGGTGCAGAGATGTGGGGTTTGGAATGTGGAGGTTCAGAGGTCGAGGGTTTGGGATCAGGTATGAAAATGGGGGACAAGGGGAAGGAA
Organism: Ramaria cf. rubripermanens; assembly: GCA_003316465.1. Taxonomy (NCBI): domain Eukaryota; kingdom Fungi; phylum Basidiomycota; class Agaricomycetes; order Gomphales; family Gomphaceae; genus Ramaria; species Ramaria cf. rubripermanens. The sequence goes on along the minus strand of QFFB01001966.1, from coordinate 6,321 downwards.
AATGAGGAAAGGATGGAAGATCAGGAGAAGAAAGAAGACAAGGCCAAGAAGGTGGATGTGAAGGGAAAAGGGAAAGAAAAGGAGACCGAGAGAATGGAGACAGATGAGGGGAAAGAGACCGAGGAAGTTGGGGAGACCGAGGAAGTCAGGGAGAAGGAAGTCGGTGAGACTGGGGAATCAGGTGGGGATAAGGAGGAAACTCTGAAGGATGTGTAATATAACATTTAGCTAAAAAATGGAATTTGGTGACCACAATGAACAAGAATCAAGTGTGACTGGGTGAAATTTCGGGTTTTTGGGGGGGGGGGAACAGAGACACTGAGAAACTATTACAAAAGTGACCATGATAGTAACATAAGAAAGAAATATAGATTAGGTCAAGGGGACCAAGGTCCGGGTTTAGCAGTGTAAGCTTGATGGAAGTCAGTGACAATCTTGGCCGCATTACCTAACTCGGTCGTGAGGATCTAAGAAGTCTCTTCATCGGTGCCTTCATAACCAGCCCAACAGACCAGGTATATGAAGTTACAGGGTCTTCGACAGTGGTTGGTCTTAGAATCCAATATCTTGGAAATCTCGTACTTGGGCTTGCCATCAATTTCAACTAGCAGAGGTGGTGGCTGAATATGCTCTGGGATGGAGTTTGGAGTTGCGGGTTCAAGCATAGAGACATGGAAGACCAGGTGGACTGTGCACATGCTGTCTGGAATCCGAAGAGTGTAAGAGTGGGAACTGATAAAATATGGGAAGAGGGAATAGATGACTTGAAGACAGAGAAACTTGATGCGCATTAACTCAAGCACATAAATGGCCTCATCATGAGGAATGGGCTAAAACTGTATGAAATTGTTGTAGCTAATATTCTAACTACTTATACAATGTCAGAAAGGGGCTGAAGCCCCTGAAACACCAGATCATGTCACCAGTGATATCTAGGTGACATGAGCATGACAAAAGATAACAAAAGACAAATAAACATGAATTCGTAACAGGAACCAGCTTGGGCAATGATCTCAAAGGGGCCGAGGTACTTCTCAGCAAGCTTCTTTGAAGGCCAAGTGGTTCGGAAGAATCGCGCTTTGACAAATGCAGAGGATCCTATATCAAACTCAGGGGCTGGAGCACACTGAGAATCAGCTGAGACCTGGTACCAAGACTGAGCAAGTTTAATCTCCTCTTTCAAAGCAGTATGAAGCAGGTCAAGGTCAACGGTGAAATCTTGAGCTCAGGAGGATGTGAGGTCCCATTTGGGGTGAACCATGAGGTTCAGGTGATAGCTTTTGTTAGCATAGAAGGGTGAAATACCCATGGTAGTGCTAGGGGCATTGTTGTAAGCAAACTCCACAAGTGGTAGCAAATCAGAACAATTTTCCTGCTGATAGTTGCAATACACTCGGATGTACTGTTCCTACATTTGGTTAATGCATTCGGTTTGACCATCACCTTTGGGATGGTATCCCAAGGTGAAATGCAATGTCATGTTGAGAGCTTTACCAAGGGACTGAAAGAAGTATGATACAAATTTGGATCCGCAATCGGAGGTGACATGCAAAGGTACTCCATGCTCAGAGAAGACATGTAGCATGAATAGCTTTGCGAGGTCAGCCGAAGTGACTGTGTCATAAGTCAGAATGAAGATGCTTTGCTTGGTGAGGCAGCATACAACCACCAAAATGGCAGTGAATTCCAAGGAGGCCGGTAACTGCTCAATGAAATCCATGGAGATTGAATTCCAAGGCAGTTCGGGGATTGGGAGCTGCTTGAGAAAACCATAAGGCTGGTGATGCTGTGACTTGGATCGCATACAAGTGGTACACAACTTGCAAAAGTCAATAACAAAGGTCTGAAGTCCTGGCCAAGTATATTCTCGGTAGATCAGGGCTAACGTCTTGTTCTGACCAAATTGTCCCAAGAGTACATGGTCATGTTTATACTGTAGTACTTGGAGTCAGAGGTTGTTGGCTTTGGGAACATAGATTTGGTTGTCAAGGCATAGGAAACCATTGTCAGTTTGCATCCATCTCAGGTCGGTGTCATTACCGAGATGCTTTTTGGTCATGGGGTCAGATGTCAGGTTAGCTAATATATCGGCATGAAGCTGTTTGGAGTCCATTTTTAATATCTATGTATTTTTTTTTTATATTTTTTTGATAAAAGAAAATAGCTCAAGATTTTTTGATTCCTTCGTGAGTGTGATGCCGAATATGGCATGCGCGTTGATTAACCGAAGGTGACGTAGTGTGGGGGTCGGAGATGGTATATGATGATGTTCCAGAGATTCGGCTCAAGGGTTCCTTCGGCGTCAAGATGGATCATCGGTCGAGTAAAAGAAGAGAGGTTCGATGTGTGGTAATGAATTGAGGGAGTAGATAGATAACCTAGTGTAGCTGGCTTGTAGATTGTAGAATTTTGTTGAAGAGGATAGTAGGAAATTTTTGAAAGGAAAGTCTGAATGCCCTGAGCTTTTCTAAGTGTATCAAGAGGGATGTAATTCTGGCTGAAGAATAACAGGAATATCATGATATTTATACGAGGGGGTGTATGGGTGATTTTGGGAACACTAATAATAGGGACAGAGGTCTGGAAAATTAGTGACTAAGGGGATGAAATATAGTACTATCTGTGGAGCAAATAGTGCTGGATTTTTGTTTTGGATAGTGGAAAAAATCTGGAAAATAATCAGTCGTCAGGGGGAAGAAAATAGTGAATGGGGGAATTGGAAGTATAATTTTTGATGACAAGTAAAAAGAGATAATAGAGAAAAATGTCTGTCTCTTTGACATAATAATGTGAAAGCTGCTCCTTCTTCTCCTATCCCATATGCGATCCGATTATTGGATATGTTTGATGCGTCCCTTGATCTTAAATTCTGTGTCATTGTCATCCTCGTACGACCCTCTATAGTCACAATATTCTTTTCCGTTCTATTTTTATTATTCCAGCGGTTCAGGTGCCTGTTCGCCATGTAACCGGGCCGATCAATTATTGGTGACGTGTGTGCGGGGTAATCACATGCGTTACCCATCTGTCCATACTCGTGATGTCATAGCGCATCTATGACTCACGCGAGTGGGCCACATGTTGTCTTGTGGTTTCCTCCTTGAATATAACAGACAAGACTCCTTTTTAAACATTATTCCTAGCTTTTTATGACTGAGAGAAAGAAAGAAAAGGGGTAATAAAAGGATAAAAGAAAAAATGACATCACAATGTTTATTACAATATCTTTTTATCACAACATCCATCAAGGTGCTCGCTTGGAGTACAGGTGCTCGTAAGTAAATTGCATGAAGTGATTCAGAGAGCTGTTGGTTGGTGAATATCAGTCTTAGGTTCTGAGGATTGACTTGGACATAGTCATTACCTCCCTCTTTAGGGTAGATGTCCCATCATCTAGTTAAAGCATCAGGCTTTGTGCTGAGTTTTCTAGGATTAAACCGAATAATGAGGTTGGACTGGGATAGGTATCTGGACCAACATGCTTGTCTTTGTGTTAACACCTTAGTGGAGGAAAAATACTAAAAATTCTTGTGGTCAGTGATGACATTGATCGGGGTTGCCAACCCCTCGAGATAGTGTCTCCAACGCTTGAAAGCTTCAAAAATTGCCAGTAGCTCTTTGTCATAGAATTCATAATTGAGCTTGGCACCAGAAAATGTCCGAGAGTGGAAAGCGATTGGATGTAATTCACCTTCAGAGTTGAACATAGAGAGGATAGTACCAAGGGTATAATCTGAGGCATCAGATTCAACAACCAAAGGTTGGTCAGGAACCCAGTACATAAGGATCGGGGCCAAAATGAACGTGTTCTTTAAATAATTGAATGAATTCTGACATTCTTCAGTGAAAACCCATGGTGTGCCTTTCTGGGTGAGCCAGGTGAGGGGAATGGTTATGTCCGAGTAATTGTGAATGAAATGATGGTAGAAGTTGGCGAAACGAAGGAAGGATTGGATGTCTCTAACGTTCCAAGGTTTGGGCCACTCTTGAATCATTTGTACTTTGTTGCAGGCCATGGTGAGTCTGTCGGTTGATAGCATATAACCAAGGAATTCCACAGAGTCTCGGTGCCATTCGCATTTGCTTGCTTTGGCATAGAGGCTGTGTTTATGGAGCTGGCGTAGTACTTCATGGATGTGTTTCCTGTGCTGAATGGGGTTGTAGGAGTAGATGAGAATATTGTCAAGGTAGACAACAATGCATTCATCTAATAGATCTCCTAGGACATCATTCATGAAACGTTGAAAACCCAAGGGGCCATTGGTAAGACTGAAAGGCATGACCAGCCATTCAAATGAACCATAACAGGTTTGGAATGCCGTCTTCCATTCATCTCCATCGGCTACCCTGACTAGGTGGTATGCATGCTGAAGATTGATCTTAGTATAGATACGAGCTTTGCAAGGCACGTCCAATAAGTCAGTAATCAAGGGAAGTGGATATCGGTCCTTCTTTGTAATCTTATTGAGAGCTCGGAAGTCTACACAGAGCCGAAGCATGCCATCCTTCTTTTTAATGAAGAGAATGGGAGCCCCATGCGGAGACCGAGTGGGCCGAATGAAACCCATGTTCAAATGCTCATCAATGAATTCATGGAGCGTAGTGATTTCCAAGGTCGAGAGCAAGTACAATGGAGGTTGAGGAGGTGTGGCTCCCTCTTCCAAGTTGATTTTCAGGTCATAGTTTTGGTGGGGGGGTAAGGCATCAGCCTTGGCCTTACTGAAAACGTTGGTGAAGTTGTGATACTCCTTTGGGACTTCTTGCAGATCCACCTGTTCGGGGGGGGATGACACCAAACAAGCCAAGACGTTGGCCGTGGCAAGGTTCAACTGGAAACACTGGGTACCTTCCATTCTACAGGGGCTGAATGAAAATCAAACAATGCGTATCTAAAAGCTTCAAACTCCGAGGAGTCTTTGAAAACTCTAAGCTCAACACACGTCTATTTCATCTCAGCTTATTCCATCATCCCAGTCCAGCCCAGCCAGATGACACAGCCATACCCCATTGAATATCAGTTCATTGTTATCCCCATGCTGGCCATCAACAACACAGCTTCAAACTCTATTCCCCCTCAGACCTTTGAGTCCCCAACATCGCCCTCATTATCACGATGGTCACTTGATTCGGAAGATATTCAAAGACACGCTGAGCTTCATCATATGCTTTACCCCCAGTCATCTAAAGCAGCACGGCTCTCAATGAAGAAGTCACACTCCTCTATTCCAAAATCATATGCCATTGGAGATTCTGTGTTTTTCCAAGATGATGTGCAGCCATTAATGTTCCTTGGATACATGGACAAGGTCGTTCACAATGAAGGAAGGGAAGAATACAAGGCAGAATTCCGGGCTCCATACCCCACAGATCCTCCCACATCAATCTGACTCAACCTTCATCATAGAGCTGCTCAAGACCATATACAACTGTCTCCCCCTCGCGTTCTATCATGGGAGTGGATCAAGGAGAAGCTCAGGAGCTATTTCTATTGTTGATTTGTCACCCTCACTCTTATGACTCAATTGCGCCAACTAATTCCATGACTCATCTCGGAGAAAGTGGACCATTTGTACAAATATGATTGGTGGATATTTATAGTGCCCTTGTTATGACTCACTTCGTTTCAGAATGACTCACCTTGTTTCTATTTTAGTTA